>CABHPR010114365.1:0-43496 GCA_902168415.1 Peromyscus melanophrys | reverse complement strand
AATGTAAACCTTTACAGCTTAAAAAAGGAACATCAAGCCGGGTGTTGGTGGCGCACGCCTTTAATCCCAGCACTCGGGAGGCAGAGGCAGGCGGATCTCTGTGAGTTCGAGGCCAGCCTGGGCTACCAAGTGAGTTCCAGGAAAGGCGCAAAGCTACACAGAGACACTCTGTCTTGAGAAACCAAAAAAAAAAAAAAAAAAAAAAAAGAACATCAAGCAATAAGCTTGTTCTTATTCCTTCTGTAAATCTCAAACTGTAAACAGGTCAAACAGGTCACTGTCTTTTTCTGGGTTTGTTTAGCAAGTATTCCTTTTGAGAGAAAGTAATCCTTGTTTCACTTTTTGCTTTGTTTCATGCCCAACTTCTTTAACATACATGAAGATCTTTATGCTTTTTCTTATAATCCAAATCCTCAAAAGAGATGAGGGAAAATGAAGGATGGCCTCGTCCTCCTCCTTCTACTCACTCTCCTCCTTCTAGTATTTGTTGTCAAAAATTAGGGGATGTTTAAGTTGTGTTGTCAAGCCTGTGATGTTATAATATTTCATCTTTGGAAAGATTCATCTTGTTATCCCTTGAGGGATTCGAGTAAATGTCTCTACTTTCTTTCTTATGAGATATCCTCTAGTACCCTGGCCTTGATCTCCCTGTGTAGCAGAAAACATATTTGAACTTCTGATCCTCTTTCCTCTACCTCCCGAGTGCTAGGATTACAGGTGTGTACTACCATGGACAGTTTTATATAGTGGTGAGGATTGGACCCAGGGCCTCCACTTGCTAAATACTCTACAAACTGAGCTACACCCCCAGTTCCTATGCCTATCTTTTTAGAATAAGTAACACCTAAAATGTGAGCTTCTTCACCCCTATACTAGTATATAAAGGCACTTCAGGTATGCCTACTTGGAACTCATTATTTGATTTGTGAAAGAGTAAATTGTATTTTTCTCCATCTTCAGTTGCACCTGTGTTTTTATATTTGAACCTATTAATTGAGTTTTACTGACTTTATTATAAGTGATTGCTAACTATAGCCTCTTTCTAACAAATGAAATAAATGTAAAAATAATAGGTAGCTTATTATTTTTAGACATACAGAACCTACCTTCCTTGAAATAATGCTTCCTAAATCTGTTTCCTTGGAAAAGATGGTTAGGAGTTTGAAATTCAAAAGTAAAGAAATGTGTACCTTTGCTCATTTAACCTCTGCAAAAAGTGCATGCAAGTTAAGTAAGATTATCTAATAAGAATTAAACTTGACTGTAGAATACTTGGGTGTAATTCCCACCCTGACACTCAGAGCTGTATGACCTAAATCAGGCCATTTAACTTCTCTGAACTTCGGTAGTTGTTGGAAATTTACAGGGGATAACATGAGGGAGATATATATATATATATATATATATATATATATATATATATATATATATATATATATTGTAAAATGTTATCTAGATGTGGTGGTGGTTGTCTTAGTTAGGGCTTCTATTGCTGTGAAGAGATATCTTGATCATGGCAACTCTTATAAAGGTAAAACATTTAATTGGGGTGGCTTACATTTTCAGAAGTTTAGCCCATTATCATCATGGTGAGACATGGTGACATGCAGGCAGACATGGTGCTGGAGAAATAGTTGAGAGTCCCACATCTTGACTCACAGGAAGTGGTCTGTCTTGCTTGGCCTGTCTTGAGCATGCATAAGACCTCAAAGCCTGCCTCTACAGTGACACACTCACTCCAACAAAGCCACACCTCCTAATAGTGCCACTTCCTTCGGTGGTTTGAATAAGAATGGCCCTCATAGGCTTATATATCATCTGAATGATTGGTCATTAGGGAGTGGTGTTATCTGTCAGGGTTTATGAGGTATGGCCTTGTTTGAGGAAGTGTGTCACTGGGGGTGTGCTTTGGGATTTCAAAAGCTCAAGCCAGTCCCAGTGTCTTCTCTTCCTGCCGCCTGAAGATCCAGATGTAGAATTCTCAGCTACCATGTCTGTCTGCATGCCATCATACCCTGCAATGACAATAATGGACTAAACCTCTGCACTGTAAGCCAGCCCCAATTAAATGCTTTATAAGAGTTGCTGTGGTCATGGCGTCTCTTCACAACAATAGAACACTAAGATGGTTAAGCAATTTTTAATGTGTCCATTTGTTTTCTTTTCTATGGGTTCCAGCTTAGTCTGAAACTATATAATAAAAAGGCTTATTTTTATAAAAGTACTTTTGGAGCACTTGGATATCCTTGATTCTTTCTCTCTGTGTTTAATATAATTTATGGTAATGGGATGAAAGCACTTAGTTTCTTTGTGTTTGAATTGCTGTAATTAGGAAGTGGTAGTATTTACTTCTTATGATCATTCTGAGCTCTAAAGTTAGAAAAATAGTCAAATCTTGAAAAGAGCAACTACTCAAGTGTTAGAGATTATAGTAATGCAATATTGTGCCTTTATCTCAAAGCAACAAAACATACCTGTTATATATTTATGTTGTTTTTTATATTGAAGTGTCTTGAAACATAGCAACCCTGTGATTTGGCATTAACCCCTGAAACCACTGAATCTCATTCTCAGAGTCTCTAGATCTTTCCTTTACATTGAATTCTATTGCCACTGTTTTAGGTGATGTTACTATTACCGGGTTTATATTAAATGGGACATTTTCAGAAAAAAATTGATCAGAACATTATATAGAAATAGTAAAATTTTATTGAGGAAATATTCAGGATGTGATGTGTGGAACTTATATAGATGATGAGCTCCTGCCAGACAAATTCTAGGGGCCAATTTATGTATGCTATAGACACTAGACCAAAGGTGTCTGCTGAGCACCTCTTTATTATTCATTTCTACTTTGTGAAGTTCCCCTTTCCACATGTTGAGACTTCATTGAGAAAGTTAGGTTTGCATATGTGAGAAAGTTAGATTATTGAGAAAGTTAGGTTTGCATATGTGAGAAAGTTAGATTATTGAGAAAGTTAGGTTTGCATATGTGAGTTTATTACAACATGCATTATGTAAAATCATTTTTATAAGCCCCTTGTATCTTTTATAAGCCTGTTGCTGTCCAACAAAGCTGTGAGAAGGTATTCTGAGCAATCTAGCTTTGTTACTTCAATGTGATATCATGAGTTTATTGATATAATTTTGTTGGACAGCAACAGGTTTGGATATTTCATTGCTAACTTTTGATTGCTAGTATCATGATTTAGAGCTGTGCCTAAGTGAGGTGCTTATACCTTAAGAAAACTTTCTGCCTCATTTTTGTGATTTCTTATTGGTTATTCTCTAGCACTCTCTAGTACTGACTGTGCCCAAGGGAGAAAATAATTTCTCTTTCTGATAAGTCACAATCCTTTATTTGCTCAAAAATGTGCTATCTTTTTTCCAGCCGTAACTGTGTCTGACATTCTGATATGGGAGTTTAGTAAAATCTGTCTCTTTCATAAAGATTAAATAATCTTAAAATGGTAAAGAGGAAGAAGCTTCATTTTGTAGTAGATGGAGACCATTACAGAAAGCCACAACTAGTTAAAATGCAGAGGACAACAAACTGTGGGCTGCTCAGCCCAAATTGATATATCTGTACACAACCCCTAAACTTAAGGCTCAGGGAACATTATGGAAGAGGGAAGATTATTAAGAGCCAGAGGACCAGGATATCTGCTGTGACACTGTCTTCTATAAGTAACATGGAGTTACACTCATGAAATCTTAAGATTATTGTCATCTAAATAAGATCCGGCACAATGACAGCACCAACTGATATTCCAATTATGGTGGCTTGAATGAGGATAGCATCCATAGGCTCATATATTTGAATGCTTAGTGGAACTATTTGGTAAGGATTACAAGGTGTGGCTGTGTTGGAGGAAGTTTGTCACTGGAGGCAGGCTTTGAGGTTTCAAAAGCCCACACCAGGCACAGTTAGCTCTCCCTCTCTCTCTGCTTATGGATCTAGATGTAAGCTCTCAGCTACTACTCTAGTGCCATGTCTGCCTGCCTGCTTCCATGCTCTCCACCATGATGGTCATGAACTCACTCTATGTAAGCCCCTAATAAACTCTTCTATAATTGGCCTCAGTCATGGCGTTTCTTCACAGCAATTGAAAAGTAACTAAGACACAAAGGTGGATGAGGTAAATCTCACAAGGCCCCACCACTACATAAAACTATAGGCAACTGCCGCTAAGAGAGGGAGAATCAGTCTTCTTCAGGAATAAGTCCCTGACAGGTTATCCTATCCCAAATGGTCATTCCTAAACACATATACATACAAGTGACACTAAATGGACTCAGTAGATTGTATTTTTAAGTACATATGTATAAATGTGTGTATATGTATATATTTATAATTATATATGTAAAAATATGTATGTGTGTATGTATGTATAAATGTATGTATAAGTATATATATGCAAGTTTTTGTTTTCATATTTTATAAAGTTTTTTAAAGTTTTCTTTATTTATTTTATGTATATGAGTGCTTTCTCTGCATGTACACCTTTATTGCAGAAGAGGGCATCAGCTCCCACTATAGATGGTTGTGCCCTACCATGTAGTTGCTGGGAATTGAACTCAGGACCTCTGGAAGAGCCACTAGTGCTCTTAACCACTGAGTCATCTACCTAGCCTTCCAAAATTTATTTTTAAAACATGAAAATTAAAAAAAATCACACAGAGAAGTTAACCAGACCCAAAGTCTGTACATCTCAGTGAAGTTTTGTATACAAATTATATATATTGATAACAATTTGAGATTGATTTTGTTAGAAAACACTGTACATATATTATGGTGATATTTTATTTGTGCTGAAATGAGATTTTATTTGTTTATTAATAAATAAAGTTGCCTGTGGATCAGAGCTAAAAGACTTTAGCAGAAGTCTGGTAGTGGTAGCACACGCCCTTAATCTGATCACATGGCAGGCAGAGCCTCTGTGTGGTCAAGGACACAGCCAAGTAGTGACCGGAACTTTTAATCCCAGCACCAACCATAGAGACCTGGAGGTCTGTATAGACAGGCAGTGACGAGGAGGTCATGTGGTTGGGTTTAGAGCCAATGAGAAGACAGAACAGAAAGGCAATAAAAAGACAAGTCAGACATTAGAAGCTCTCTCTCAGGGGAAGGATGGCAGCAAGTGGTATGCTAAAGGCTATTCGCTAGTGCTCTGATCTATTGGGCTTTTAACTCTGTATTTGGCTCTGTGTTTCTTATTTAATAAGACCGTTTAGAATTTCATCTACAATATATTTCTAACTTTGTTCAAGGTATTGGACCTATACAATTCATTTAACAATGTAATGCAATTTGCTAGTCCTTGAAAGTTATTATTACCAACTAATTAGGCTATAAAGAAATGTAAGTTAGTAACTAGTCATTAAAATCAAACTTGTAGTCATATTAGGTATGTTTTCAAGGTCAAGCAGAGATATATTTTAGATAGACAGGTCATCTTTAAACACTTCAGAGATCTACATCAAGTAGAAATATATTTTAGATAGACAGGTCATCTTCGAACACTTCAGAGATCTACAGAATATGGCATTTAAGATGTTTTAATAACATAGATTTTTTTTTCTTTTTTTTGTATGACAATGAGACATGTCTGCTCCTGGCAGCACCAATCTACTTCAGAGAAGATGATGGGCATTGAAGAAACTCCATATGGAGTTTACTTTCATTGTGGCAAAAGTTAGCCCCTGGGCAAGAAACTGCCCTCGCCTCGACTGCTGACAGCATGCTGTCCAAAATGGACAAGCAGGACACAAAAGAAAGGACTGCCAATCCTTGCCAAGACAAGGTAGGAAAGCTCTTTAGAAAACCCTGCTTCCCAGATGAGTCTGTCAGATATGCTAAGCCTGTAGGCCGAAGATGGATGCCCCAACATTGCAGAGAAACCTCATGTGACTGTCCAGGCAGCCAACTGTTTCTGTCAACTCACATTTTTTGGAAGTTGCTTGTTTGCATTTCCTGTTTAACTAGGTAATATTATTTCCTTCTCAGGTCTCTGAGGGAGTTGAAGATTAGATATAGTTTTCCTTGTTAACAAATTCAATAAAGAAACGCACTAAAGAAATGTAAAGTGTATACATTTGTGAGATATCAAAAGATAGTTTTCAGGTGGTAATACAAGTTAGGACAGAAAGTGAATTAGGTACATTTTGGACTCACCAAAATAGGATGGATAATGGAATATTTTCTCTGAATTTGCCAAATGCAAATGGACTAGACATTGTTGATATATTTATTGCCTGTATATATTGTATATAGTTATTTACTTAATGCATATAGTTTTTCTTATATTAGTTATAATTTTTTTAGACAAAAAGAGGAAATGTGGTGATATTTTATTTGTGCACCCCAATAAAGCTTATTTGGGGATCAGAGGAAAAAGCCAGCCACTATATTAAACATAGAGGTCAGGCAGTGGTAGCACATGCCTTTAATCCTAGCATTGGAGAGACAGAGATTCATCCGGATCTCTGTGAGTTCAAGGCCACACTGAGAACAGAGCCAGGTGTGGTGGCACACATCTTTAATCCCAGTGCTAGTTAACCATAGAGGTCTGGAGTCTGTATAGACAGACAGAAAGTGACAGAGCTGTACAGAAAGAGGAAGTGATGTAGCTAGGTGGAGAGAGGAAGTAAGATGGCAGGGCACAGAAAGGTTTGTAGGCAGGAGTATACAGGAAGTAGCTCTTTCTTGGCTTAGGATTTCGTGGTGGTAAGAACGTAGCTGGCTTCTTTCTGCTTCTCTAATCTCTTAGTTTTCACCCCAATATCTGGCTCTGGTTTTTTTTAATTCGTGTTACACTGGAACATTGGTGTATTTTGTCAAATGCAACATCAGAAAGTCTTTTAACAGTTCAGTTTTCAAATTCAAGAAAGTCAAGTTGTGTGTGTGTTGTGTGTATGTGTGTGGTGTTGAGAATTAAACTAGCATTTTGACACACTAGCTAAACACTCTGCTTACCTAGATGCATCCATAGAAAATGCAAGCAGGTTAATAGGTGTGGTGGTTTGAAAGAAAATGGACCCCAAAGGGAGTGGCATTATTAGGAGGTGTGGCCTTGTTGGAGGAAGTGTGTCACTGTGGGGGTGGGCTTTGAGGTCTCTTTTTCCCAAGCTTCCCTCAGTGTGACAGTCAGTCAACTTCCTGTTGCCTACAAAATGTAGCACTCTCAGCTCCAGCACTACATCTGCTCGCATGCTCCCAGGCTCCCCATCATGATGATAATGGACTGAACTTTAAGCAAACTACCCCAATTAAATATTTTATTTATGAGTTGCTGTGGTCATGGTGTCTTTTCACAGCAATAAAAATCCAAACTAAGACAATAGGCTTAGGAATGTGTGGAAAATTCCTTTCTTCTAAATGTTATACTAGTAGAAAATTTACCATGCTGATAAAATTTTGTTCTTAGGAGTCCTAAAAGTCTGAGATCAAATCATGCACTCAAGCCTTATCTATATTATCTTAGGCAAATTGGTTTACCTGTATGAACCTATTTCTTACGGGGATGATAATAACAGTATCTACCTTCAGAGACTATACTCAGAATTTAATAAGATAATAAATATAAAGGATCTTGCACAATGTCTAGCACATACCAGAAATTCAATAAACATTATATTTCTTCTCCATCTAAATATTAATATATTTAAATAAAGATCTGGCAGACATATTTCAACAAAGATCATAAATGTTACTATCTTCATTAGCTAGCCTAACTCTTACTGATTGAGAATGTTAAAATTATTGATTTGTTTGCTGAAGCATCACTCATAGCAAACTTGTTTAGTACCAGCTCACTGTTGTTTGTGCTTCCTTTGATATTTGTCATCAATTTAATGAAAGCTCAGTGACATCATTAGTGTGATAAAAGACCATAATTATTATTATGTTTCTCCTTTTTAAAACATTGACATTTCTTGTGAGTAATTTTTGCTTTGAGGTTTTTGTAATTCTTTCCATTAATATAAAAAGTACTGTAAAGAATTGTTTTATATTTTTAAAAACTTCTACAGTAGTAGGTGTCCATATTATCCCTCAAATGACTCTTAGTGTTAATTGTTCCCCTCATATTCCTTCCCTTGACTTCCTTCTTTCCTCCCCTCTTGGTTTAATCCTCCTGTTATACACACCTCCGTCTATCCATAATGGTGTATTCTATTTCCCATAACTTTGGAGATCCTCACCCCTCCCAGTGCCTTACTTCTTAACTAACCTCTGTTGTTATTATTGATTGTAGCATGACTAATGAAGTCTTAAAAGCTAATCTCCACGTAGAAGAGAAAGCATACCATATTTGTCATTCAGATATGGGTTACCTCACTCAGGATGATTTTTTTCTAGTTCCATCCATTTACTTACAAATTTCATTTTTAACAGCTGAATAATATTCCATTGTGTAAATGTATCACATTTTCACTATCTATTCATCTGTTGATGGACATCTGGACTCTTTCTAATAGAGCAGTAATGAACATGGATGAGCAAGTGTCCCTGTAGTAGGATGTAGAGTCCTTTGGTAATATTACCCTTACCCCACATCCTTGCCAGCATGAGCTGTCGTTTGTTTTATTGATCTTGGGTATTCTGACTGATGTAAGATGAAATCTCAAAGTACATTTAATTTGCATTTCCCTAATGACTAAGCATGTTGAACATTTCTTGACGTGTTCCTCAGCCATTTGTGTTTATCTTTTGAGAATTCTGTTTAGTTTTCTGCCCCATTTTAAAACTGAGCTATTTGTTTTCTTGATGTCCAGGTTTTTTTAGTTCTTTATATATTTTAGATATTAACCCTCTGTCAGATATGTATATGATAAAGATCTTTTCTCATTCTATAGGCTGCCACTTTATCTTAATGATAGTGTCCTTTGCTATATAGATATTTTTCAGATTCATGAGTTCCATTTTTTAATTGTTGATCTTAGTGCCTGTGCTAACAGTGTTCTGTTCAGAAAGTCCTTTACTGTGCCAATGAGTTCAAGGCTATTCCCCACTTTCTCTTCTTTCAGATTCAGGGTATCTTGCTTTATGTTGAGGTCCTTGATTCCTTTGGAGTTGATTTGTGTTGTATGAAAAATATGGATATATTTGTATTCTTCTCAGGATCTTAGGAAACTGTGATGGCTGTGGGTTGCCTGGTAGATAATGCTTCTACAGGTTGTTGTGTGTCAGAGAGGAATGGAGGTGGGCTATGAGAAAAGGCTAAGAGGGAAGAGCTAAGGGGATCCTGTCCACACCAAGAGGGGGGTTCCCCAGGGAGTTGGAGGTATGGTAGAAAGAGATCAAGCAAGTAGGTTGCAGTAAAGCAAAGAATAATCTGGAGAGATAGGAATGAAAGGGCTAGAGGGACCCAGGGTCTAAACCAAGAATTGAAGTCTCCAGTAAACAGATTTGAGGTCCAAAGAAAGGCACCTATAATCAGGTTGTTACTGGGTTGACATCACACACACACACACACACACACACACACACACACACACACCCCACACACACACACACACACACACACACACACACACACACACACAAACACACACACACGATAGAGAATGTGCAGTATTTGTCTTTCTGAGTCTGGACTATTTCTCTTAACATAATCTCCAGCTTTATCTAATTTCCTCTACATTTGATAATTCTATTCTTCTGAAAGCCAAATAAAATCTTATTGTTAGTTCCACAGTTTAGCTATTTTGAAAAGTGTAGCAATAAACATGGATATGCAAATATCTCTGTGGCTCTACCACTCTTTCCTTACTTCAGTTACTGATGAAAATTCATGATGCTAGAAGTTCTTTCACTTGTCTTCCTATATCTAAACTAATTTCCCCTAGGTCTGTTTTCCTTACAGCTATCAAAATTTTCTTTTGAAAATGCACATCTAATCATGATCCTCCTTCTGCCATGACTACAGTACTTCTTAATGCCACCAAATAAAGCACACATTCATTGGTCTGACCCTTGGCCAACTGGACAGTGTGTTCTCACTCTCTATCCCCCCACTATGCTGTTGACCCTTGCTTGTGTGTATACAGATATTTATTTTCCCCAACAGAATGTCCATTTGGTAAATGTCTTTTTATCTGACAATATTCACTTTAGTTGATCCTTTTTGGTTATTACTCTAGTTTAATTTTTGCTGCAACCTAGGGGATAATATGATTTCTTGGCTTATACGTCTAGGTCACAGTCCATCACTGAGGGAAATCAGGACAGGATCTCAAGCAGTAACTTGGAGCAAAAATGATGGAGAAACTTTCCAGCTTGCTCACTCATAGACATGTGCTTAGCTAGCTTTCTTATAGTGTTCAGGACCGACCACCCACCTAAGGATGGTGCCACCCACAGTGGGCTGGAATTTTCTATATCAATTACGGCATGTCAATCCCTCATAGATGTGATCACAGACCAGCCTGAGGAAGCCAACTACAATTACTCCATTGGAGCTTTTTCAAGTGATTTTAGAATGTGTCAAACTGACAGTTAATACTAACTAGGACAGTTGTCTTTTGTACTTTTTTAAAAACCCAGCATGGAATGTTATTGTTTTATGCATTATCATTTTGTGTTCATCATTTACATGTTTTTCTCACTTATACTCCTATTGTCTTCTGAAGTGCCTCTTGTATAGTCATTGAGCAATCACTGGTAGGTATGAATAAATGACAAAATTAAAGGAAATTAGTTTCCTTCCCCATCTTTACTTGGGGAAGTCCCACTTTTCATCAAGGCTCAAGCTTCTCAGGCTGCTGTGAAAGGACATAGTTATACGTTAATCTGTAACAGTAATTTTTCTACTATATTGGCTTTATTTATTTACCTTTGGTCACGCCTAGTTAGATTGTGGGCTCTTCAAAAGCATGAACCGATTGTCTTTGTATCTGTTGATACATCTTGCATATAGGGTAACATGAAAAAATGAATAAATGAATTATCAATATCTACCCTTGTCAAAACACCCAATGTTGATTACCCTGATCTTTATATTATTCTGATTTTATAGAAGCTTACTGAAGACAGGCAAGCTCTTCCATATTGGGTAGGAAGAATTTGTATTAGTAAGAATAAATGGTTAAAGGAAATTATTTTCTAATCTGAAGGAATATAGATCTATGATTTATGATTTTAATCATGATTTACTATTCTTACTGGTTCCTTCCTCTAAGTATTGATCCTTGTTTGTTTGTTTGTTTGTTTTTAGTTTTGTGGATTGAGAATTCTATTTTTATCTTAATTCCATATCACAGAATGTTTTTGTTCTCTTTTCCTATTAGATAAGCTGTCCTTTTATTATTTTCTTTTTATTCCCCATAGAGGGTTCTGATGTTATGACAAGAAATTAATGTCGTACTGTAAGAATAGATTCTTTGTGCCATGTGGACAGTATTTGGAAATCCTATTAACATAGTTTATGATGCAAAGATGGCTTATTTACTTTTTGCCTTTTCTTAACAGTTAGCAGAGGTTGAAAAGACCAACTGTTTTAATGGGTGGAACTACGCATCACAAATCTGCTCAGTGACCATCATCCATCTAGACCCATTGCACAGGATATCCAGCAAATTTAAGGTAAGGGAAAAAGTAATGATGTTTTCCTTTATGTGAGTAACAGATTGGGAATGAGTCAAAGACCTCTGGACAAACTTGTCATTTTACACAAAAGAACTCTGAATCTATGAAATAACTCATTGAACATGGAGTATAACTCCTTTCTACTATTCCTTGGACATTTAGCATGCTTTAGTGTCTGTCACAAGGTAGGTTACACATAATAGGTTTCTGTAAGAGTTTGCATATCAGTTCTTTTTCTTTCTATTGCTGTATTAGAGCACCATAACCAAAGCCACTTATGGAAGAAGGATTTGACTTTGGCTTAACTTCCAGAGAGAAAGGAATCCATCTTGATGGGAGGCATGTCCACAGGCAGGCTTAGTGACAGGAGCAGAAAGATGAGAGATCATGTCAAACACTGCAAGCTCAAAGCAGAGGGCGCAAACTGAAGTAGGGCAAGGCTTTAAACTCTCAAATTCACTCCCATGGCCTCCCATAAGGCTGGACCTCATAAACTTCCCCCAAACAGTGCCACCAACTGGAGACCAAGTGTTCAAATACCTGAGCCTATATGGGATATTTTTCTTTTAAACTATCACAGGTAGGAAAGGCTCAAAAATGATGATGAAGTTGAATGGATACCATGTCCATAGGCTAGGTCCTGAGCTCATCTGTCTGAATAGTAGACTTATTATTGTTTTCTGATCCAGATTCCAAGACTTCTTTTTTGGTCTTTCTAAGAAATAGAACCCACAATACTGGTTTATCCTCACTGGAACTTTCTTTGTAATGTTCTCCATATTAATTCAAATACTGCTTTGTATTTCTGTTTTCAGAGGTTGATGTTCACATTATGCTCATCAGAATTGTATTTGGTTATGATTTCATAATTTGTCATACATTGATATAGAAAATTTTATTCTAAAAGCACAGAAAGTTTAAAAGATATCCTGTACATACCTACAATTGGAATCCAAGTAATTTAATTTGGTGTAATTCGGAAGATGAACTTAATTACTAATTCAACCATTTCAGCAAAGTATATTGCTAATACTCCTGTAGGGGGATAATTAATTTTATGATTCTTCTAACACAAATCTCCCTTTTGTAGAAAAATGTAGACCATAATTTCACTTAGATAAAGTTTACCAAGACCCAAGTATGCTTTTGTATAGAAAAAATAGGAAGTTAATATGGCCTTAAGAATTTTCATTAAGAAACAATTCTTCTGGGCTGGGTATATAGCTTAGTGGTAAAACACTTGCCTAGCATGCACACTACTCTGTATTCAATCCAAAATAATAATGGAAGAAGGAAAATTAGTGAAGCTGAGTAGTGATAGAATGATCACATATTCAAAGCCATTGTCAGCTACATAGTGAGTCTGAGGTTATACATAAAACTTGTCTTAAAATACCCCCAAAGAAAACAAACACAAAAGAAGCAAGTGAATAAATATTCAATGACCCTATAATATAATGTTTGTATTGGTGAGGTACAGATAATTATATCAAATTGTTAAATAAAAACATCATAAGCCACAGAGAGAAAACTTCTTAACTTTGGTGATTAAAGATGTCCATTCAGATAATGGAGAGGTAGAAGCATAGCCTCAGGGAGTACAACCAGAATCAAAGCTTTTTGGAGAACTACGACAATCTTAATGATTAAATAGGTCACTGCTTCTTTAAATAATCCTCCCAAGTTGATCATCTATTGGGCAGGGTAAAAGATGAGGGGTTTCCAAACCATACTAGTTCTTTAATAAAAAACTGGACTTCAGGGTAGGAGAAAGATTGTGTTTCCCTTCTAAGTGACAATCAACCTTTCCCTTTCTATCTGAGCAGATCTGGTGAAAAATGGCCACCAATAAGGCCCAACACACATCTCACAGTTTGGAAAATTTTCTTTTTTAAATTAATTAAAATTTTCATTTATTTTACATCCTGACTGCAGTTTCCTTTCCCTCCTCTCCCCTCCCCACACCTCCTCTCTATTCCCCTATCCACTCCTCCTCTGTTTCTATTCCAAAATAGGCAGGCCTCCCCTGGGTATCAACAAAACATGGCATATCAAGTTTGTTGGAATCCTTTCTTAAAGGGATAGAGCTTTCATTTAGAGCCCTGAGAAGGAATATAAACATGGCTTTATTGACCACCAACAGTACAATGCGATGTTCTAGATTTATCTAAATATTTACCTTTATCAAGTTTACCAAGTCACAACCTTTCTCATGATAGTGTGGTGCTGCTTTATCATCCCTTCAGCTTGAAGAACTCCCTTCACATTTTCTATGAGGTGTGTCTAGTGGTAATGAAATCCCTCAGTTTTATCTGTCCTGGAAACTAATTTTCTCACTTTAACTTTTGAAAGACAATTTCACCTCCTATTACATTCTTGATTCGTAAGTTTTTCTCTCCACTTTCAGCAGTTTGAATTTTTCATTGCAATAGCATGACCTGCTTTTGGCATGTTAGGATTTTGAATTGTTTGTTATATGAAAATTTCCTTTGCATATGACTTATTTTTTGCTTATGCTTTCATTAACTTCTGATAGCTTGACTAGTATGTATCTCAGTTTGGATTTCTCTCAGTTCACCTTATTTGTGCTTTTTTATTTTCTTAAAAAAAAAAACTTGGATATTGTCCTAGGTGGTTTTGTGTGTCAACCTGACACAAGCTAGAGTCATAAGAGAGGAAGGAGCTTCAGTTGAGGAAATGCCTCCTTGAGATCCAGCTGTCAGGCATTTTTTAATTTAGTGATCATTGTGGGAGTGTCCAGCCCATGGTGGGTGGTTCCATCCCTGGGCTGCTAGTCCTGAATTCTATAAGGCTGAGCAAGCCAGTAAGCAGCACCCCTCATAGCCTCTGTATCAGCTCCTGCCTCTGGGTTCTAGCCCTGCTTGCGTTCCTGTCCTGACTTCCTTCAGTGATGAACAGCAATGTGGAAGTGTAAGCCAAATAAACCCTTTCCTCCCCATCTTGCTTTTTGGTGTTTCATCATAACAATAGAAACCCTAACTAAGATATCTATTTCTTTTCTTGGATTGCTGAGTTTTCAGCTTTTTTTTGAGACAGGGTCTCACTATGTAGTTTGCTAGCTTGGAACTCTCTGTGTAGACCAGGCTTGTCTATAACTCACACAGATACACCTGCATCTGCCTCCTGTGTACTGGGATTAAAGGTGTGTGCCACCATCTCTGTCCAGTTTCTCGCTGCTTTTGGCTTTTATTTTTTTTTTGAGACAGGGCCTCTCTGTGTAGCCCTGGCTGTCATGGAACTTACTCTGTAGACCAGGCTGGCCTCAAACTCAGAGATCCACCTGCCTTTGCCTCCCAAGTGCTGGGATTAAAGGGGTGTGTCACCACCACTTGATCTGCCTGGCCAATTTTAAAACTAATCTTTTCTCCTCCTTTCTTCCCCTAAGATTCCTACACTGAATATATTGGTCTGTCTCATAACAACCCATAGTTCCTTTAAGCTGTCTTCTCTGTTTATTGTTTTTCATGTTTGTTTCTCTAAATGAATAATTCGCATAATCTGTTTTTGAATTTGCTCGTTCTTTTTTATGGTTCTTCTAGAATACCACTGGACTCCTGTATTCAATGTTGAGTTCAATTATTCTTTTGGCTTTGAGAATTCTGAATTTTTTCATTTCTCAAGATTTATTTTTATTTTTATTGAAATGCTTATTTTGTTCGTTCATTTTTCTAATCTTTCTAGGCTCTTTCATGCTTATTTTTAATCTGTCAGGGAATCAGTTTTATCTTTTTTCTTTTCTTTATGCTTCTCTTTTTCTTCATTTTCCTTGACTGCACTGACATCTTTACATTAGCAAAAATGCCACCTCTCTGGTCCTGTGGATTGGCTTTGTATAGGAGACTTTGCAGCAGTTGACCTGATCAGAGCTTTTGAACTGGTATTAATGTATCCCAGGTATCTATAGCATGCCCAGTTTCATCAGCACCGCTCCACAAATTCTACAGAAGACATTTTTTTGGACGCTTCTAAAGAAGTTAGAATATTGAATGCCTGGCTCAACTCCTTCCTGCCTTGGGGAGAAGGTAAGAGTTAGAATTTTCAGCCACTTCTTAGTTCATCTCAGAAAAAGAGCTGTGTTTAATACTTGCCTGCTAGTTAAAGATGCCATTTTATACTCTACAGTCCTTAGTGAGATACAAGGCTCTGTTTGCTCTAAACCATGGAAGGAGTCAGCCATTCAGAATGGGACCTGGAGAATTTGGGGTAGTAGATGTGTGATCCAATTCTTTCACAGAATTGAGATTACAGCTCAAGTAGAAGCTAAGAGCTGACATTCCCTCCTGTCTGTGGACTCTGCTTGGAATGAGCATTATGACGAGTGGGTGTTTCTGCTTTTCCTATTGTTTTAATGTGGCAAGTGTGACACTTAGTATAGGAACACGAGCCTTTCAGGTAGTGTCTGAATTTCTCACAAGGGGATTTGTCCTTATGTTGTGTAGCTGGAGTTTTCTCTCCAGGTCCCGCCAAGCCCCGGCAGTCCAACAACCCACTTATAAAATAAACAGACGCTTATATTGCTTACAAACTGTATAGCCGTAGCGGGCTTCTTGTTAACTGTTCTTATATCTTAAATTAACCCATTTATATTAATCTCTAAGTTGCCATGTGGCTTGTGACTTACCGGTACCTTACATCTTGCTTGTCATGGTGGCGGCTCGCAGCTCTCTCCCCCTGCCTTCCTGTTCCCTCAATTCTCCTCTCTGTTAGTCCTGCCTATACTTCCTGTTTGGCTACTGGCCAATCTGTGTTTTATTTATACAGAGCGATATTCACAGCAATGTTGCATTGAATTGGTGTGGCCATACAGGGATGGAGAAGCCATGCCTTCTTATTTTGCTATCTTGCTGATGTTAGTACTCCCACTTTTATCTTAAAACTACATGAAATCTGCAATTTTCTCAAAACTGTAGCTTGATTTTTAAATGTATTTTAAGTTTATTATAGTCCAAGTATCTTCTTCTCCAGAGATCTTTCTACTGGAAACTATTCTTCAATTATTAGTAAGTCTAATCTTTAAACCATTAAAGTTATATTTTTGAGATCTTCCCACCTACTAGACTAGTGTTTTCTTGGCATACAAAAATATTGGTGATTAATTCCTCCAGCTAATTACTTCACTAGCCCACTTTTAGCTTCTTTTTGTCTAAGATGTAAGTGTACAGTATATATTTTTTACATGGGGCAGCAAGCCCAAAGAGAGAGTATATTAAGGAACTTTCAGGAAATTAAAAAGAAGAGCAGTGCTTGAGACAGATGTGCATCAACAAAAAAAGTAAAGAGAAAAGTCCCCAAAGGAGATTCTCAGCCATAATCCGACCAGATAGGTTAGATGTCTTGGGAACCCCACCACTTCTATGCACTACTCTCGCCCTTGCCTGTACAGGTTGGAGGCCTCAGGACCTCCAGCCTCTGGAGCACTCTTCCATTGTTCTGCTGTGCTCACACCAACAGGACAGATTTAGTTCTCGAGTTTCATGTATCAGGACACCTGGCCTCAGCTGCACACTCCTTGCAACCAACCTAACCAACTCAGTCAGGCTAGAAGTCTCAGGGATTATATATACTATGCAATCCCATGTCTTATGTCCAGCCCAGCATGACAGGTTAGAGGTCTTGGAACCTTCTGCTTCCCATGAACACTTATGATATTCTGCTTGTTCATAATCCCCCACTGTACATTTCCATCTCTCCATACCCTTGGGACCTCCTTTTCCCCAAGCATACTTCCAATGCTCTGCATTCTCACCCTGACTTCATAGGTTAGAGATCTTGGGACCTCTTGCTGTGCACTCCTGCTGTCCAGTGCTCAACCTGGCCAGTAGAAAGGATAATTTGTGACTTATAAATAATAGAAGCAGGATCCCTGTAGACCACTTTTTTCTCTTTAGTTCTTTTTCATGCCATTCTTTGTTCTGGAGACAGAAACTAGAAACCTGTGATAAGTCACTAGAAGAGATGTCAATTAAGGAATGTATTGTCCTAATACTTGGGAAGTCCTTTAATCCTCTAAGCTTCATGAGTGTCAGTGGAGGTCTAAATGGCACCCTGTCCAGAGGAGGCCTTTGCTTAGATAGATCAAGCAAAAATCCAGTGTACAGACCTTTATCATGACTGTGGTAGGAGCATAAATAAACCTCTTATGACCATAAATGAACCTCTCTGGGAGTGTAGATATCTTCAAAGACATGGGAATCTGTAGGAACACAGATACATCTGAGGCTTTGATAATCTCTAAAAACTTGGCATCCCTGGGAACATGCATATTTCTGAGGCCAGAGGCTTCTCTGGAATCCTGGATTTCTTTGATGGTGTGGACATTATGGGCAACATTGTTATCTCTGAAAACAGTGATCCTCAAGGGCAGAAAGAAGACAGGCTACTTTTGTGATAGGGACACTTACAAAGGACACAGTTATCTTTGTCCCAAGCAGGGTTATGCTGGTCTTCCAGATGGTTTAAATTGGTAAGACTAGGGCACCCTTCCCCTTCTAGAAAGAGATTTATGGCCCTTACTGATTTAGTGGCCAGTGTAAACAGCCCAGAATGTAATTAAGAAAATAACATGTTATTAATTTCTAAGATGGGATTTAAGTTTGGAAACATTGCCTTTCAGTTGAGATGCCTCCGTACACTGCTTGTTTCCTTAATGATTATGATTACCCTTCCCTGCTTTTCTGCCCTCATTGCTCTAGCCTGAGGTTAAAGTAAAAATATCACAGGGGAAAATTATGACCTGATGCAAAGGTGGAGAGGTGTTATGCAGCAAGTACCTATGAATTGAAGAATATTTTAAGAGAAAATTTACTTTCAGATATATTTGACTCATGGCCATCTTAGCATGAGTGTATGAAGTGCTTGAAGGTTTATACCATATAAGGAATATTTTCTTATTTACAGCAGTTATTCTCCCCAACCCATACCCAAGCTATCTTGTTATAATATTCCTTTAGCTAACTCTCTCTCTTTTTTTTTTTAGATAACCTGCCGGTCTAATCAAGTATAGTATAAAATTATCAATTTTAAATCATTGGGGTCTGTATTAATATTGATTAACAGCATTCCTTTTTGCTTAAAAATTTATTACATTTTTATTATGTGTGTGTATGAGTATGAGTGTGCATGTCACAGTGTACATACAGATGTCAAAGGACAACTTGCAGGAGTCTCTCCTTTGACCATATGAATCCCAAGGGTCAAACTCAGGTTATTAGACATAGTGGCAAGTGTCTTTATCCCTTGAGACATCTTGTCAGCCCCAAAGTTAATTTTTTACAGTAAGTTTTTTTTGTATCTATATTCACTCCATGATACACAGGTAAAACATGAAAGGCAAAAATATTGTTCTTGTCTTTTTTACCAATCAATGTTCTTGACATTCTTGACATAGTTACACAAGCAACTGAAAATCTTAGTGCTTTGTCTCTTGTTGAGACATAATTTGTATGTTTGTCTAATTGTTTTATAAAACAGGCCTTTTTAGGACCTCTTATTTTACTTATCTAGGTATCATATAGTTTGTGGATTTTTATACAGTTGACATGACTTTTAAAATCTAATAGGTGTCTTGGCATGGCAGTACATATTTATAAATCCAGCAATTTGGAGAGACAAAAAAATAAGGATGTCAGTGGCCAGCACCAGCTACATAGTTCAAAGGCAGATGAAGCTGTATGAGGCCTAATTTATATGTATTTATATATGTATGTGTGTGTGTGTGTGTGTGTGTGTACACATGCACATATATAATATGTTTGTTACTTTTGGGAAAAAAAAGTGTGAAGAAGCGTGCTCTTCTTTGAGAAAGATTCCCCCACTTGGGGTTGATACATTTACTAGTTTTTCATTTTTTCATACTGTATTTTCAGCCATGGTTTTTGCCAATTTCTTCTTCAGAAAAGAGCAGGCCTCCGAAAGAAGACAGCCAAACAGGATAAAACAAAATACAATATGACAAGGTAAAAACTGGACACGGCAACCCGATAGAAGGAAAAGAGTCTCAAGAGCAGGCAACAAGAGTCAGAGATACACGCACTCCCAGAGTTAGGAATCTCACAAGTACACCGAGCTAACAGCTGTAACATATTTGCAGACCCATGCAGGCTCATGCTTGACACTTCACTCTGGGGCCCATGTCATCCCTTTGTAGTAGATTTGGTGAGCTGTTCTCCTAGCTTCCTCCACCCTCTCTGATGCCTACAATCTTTCCACTCCCTCTTCTGAGGGGTTCCTCAATCTCTAAGGGGAGGGACCCAATAGAGACCTTCAATTTAGACTCTCTGTGCATAACGTCTTGCTGTGGGTAAATCTCTAAGCCTGCACCAGCTCGACCTATCTACATTCAATGAGCTGAGTGGAAATTGTCTTCAGCAATGGGTCCCCACTGACAGTTTTCAGAGAGTGACCCTCTATCCTATCAGCCTGGGATGTTTAGGGATTTCCACAGGACCTCCTTGACAAACAACCCAACCTAATGTAACCCAGTCCCACCAGTGGAAGCCTTGCCTGGCTACAAAAGGTGGCCAGTTCAAATTCTGTATCCTCCATTATTAGGAGTTATTACTAAGGTCACCCTCATAGATTCCAGGAAGTTACCACTGCACTAGGTTTCCACTCTACCCCTTAAGTGCACCCCAATTCCAACTTCTCTTCCTGGACTCTCTCCCTCCTTTCCTCCCCCACCCTGACCTGACCCCTTCTGCTCCCATCCTCACCTGCCCACAGTCCACCCACAGAATCGATTCTATTTCCTCTTCCCATGCTCCCACTAGAGCCTTCCTCTTTACCTGTTCTCTCTGGGTCTGCGGACTATAGCTTGATTATCATTTACCTAAAAGCCAATATCCACTTATAAGTGAGTATATACCATGCTTGTCTTTCTGGGTCTGGGTTACCTCAGTCAGGATTTTTTTCTAGTTGCATCTACTTGAATGCAATTTTCATAATGTCATTTTTTTAACCACTGAGTAATGTTCCATTGTGTAAATGTACCACATTTTCTTTATTCATTCTTCTGTTGAGGGACATCTAGGTTGGTTCCAGTTTCTGGATATTATGAATAAACTACTATGAACATAGCTGTGCAAGTGTTCTTGTGGTAGGATTGAGTGTCCTTAGGGTATATGCCTAGGAATGGTATAGCTAGGTCTTGAGGTAGATCAATTCCCAACTTTCTAAGGAATGGCAGTTTTCATAGTGTTAATACAGGTTTGCACTCCCATCAGCAATAGAGGAGTGTTCTCCTTGTTCTACATCCTCACCAGCATGAGCTGTCACTTAACCATTCTGACAGGTATAAGATGGAATCTCAAAGCACTTTTGATTTGCATTTCTCTGATGGATAAGGATGTTGAACCTTTCTTTAAGTGTTTCTCAGCCATTAATTTTGGTCTGAAATCTATTTTGTTATATATTGAAGTGGCTATACTAGCTTGCATCTTAGGTCCTTTTGCTTGGAATATCTTTTTCCAACCCTTTACACTGAGGTAATGTTTATCCTTGATGTTAAGATGTGTTTCTTGTATGTAGCAAAAGGATGGGTCCTGCTTTCATATCTATTCTGTTAATCTGTGTCTTTTTATTGGAGTAATTGAGTCCATTGATATTGAGAGATATCAAAGAACACTTATTGTTAATTTCTATTATTTTGCTTTTGTTGTTATTGGTGGTGGTGGTGGTGGTGGTGGTGTCTGTATTTCCCTTCTTTTGGTTTTGCTGATGTGAGATTATTTACTTCCTGTGTTTTCATGTGTATAGTTAACCTCCTTGGTTTGGATTTTTACTTCTAGCACCTTCTGTAGTGTTGGATTTGTAGATAGAGATTGTTTAAATTTGGTTTTATCATGGAATATCTTATTTTCTCCATTTATGGTGATTGAAAGTTTGCTGGGCATAGTAGTCTGGGCTGGCCTCTGTGGTCTCTTAGAGTCTGCAGCACATCTGTCTAGGCCCTTCTGACTTTTGGAGTCTCCATTGAGAAGTCGGGTGTAATTCTTATAGGTCTGCCTTTATAGGTTACTTAGTATTTTTCCCTTGTATCTTTTAATATTCTTTCTTTATTCTCTACTTTTAGTGTTTTGATTATGTGGTTGGGGGAGACTTCCTTTTCTGGTCCTTTCTATTTGGTGTTCTGTATGCTTCTTGTACCTTCAGGGAATTTTTCTTCTACGATTTTGTGGAAAACATTTTCTGGGCCTTGGAGGTGGGTTTCTTCTCCTTCCTCTATTCTTATTATTCTTAGGTTTGGTCTTTGCATAGTGTCCCAGATTTCCTGGATATTTTGTGTCAGGATATTTTTGCATTTAATATTTTCTTTGATTGATACACACATTTGTTCTATCATATCTTCAATGCCTGAGATTATCTCTTGTGTTCTGTTGGTGAAGATTGTCTTTCCTAAATTCTCTTTCCTAAATTTTTCATTTCCAGGATTCCCTCAGTTTGTGTTTTCTTTATTGTTTCTATTTCCATTTTCAGGGCTTGAATAGTTTTATTTGTTTCCTTCAATTGTTTGGTTTTTTTCCCTTGGCTTTCTTAAAGGGATTTATTCATTTCCTACAACTGATTTTTTGTATTTTCCTGGATTTCTTTAAGGAATTTATCAATTTCCTCTTTATGAACCTCTATCATTTTCATATAGTTGCTTTTAATGTCTTTTTCTTATGATTCAGCTGTGCTGGAATATTTAGGACCTGCTGTGGTAGCATAGCTGGGCTCTGGTGCAGACATATGGCCCTGGCTGTTATTGATTGTGTTCTTAAGCTGCCCTCTAGGCATCTGGGATAGGGGTGATTATAGGTCTAGTTGCTGATTTCTGGGTTTGTCTTGGTTGGGTGGGTGTTTTGTTCTTTGGTTTCTGTTTTTTCTCTGGATAATCAGATAGTGTGTTGCCTAAGTGTTGCCTGTTTTATGGGTCTGTTCAGCTGGAGTGTTCACTGGGGAATGGTTGCTGGTATTGGAGGCTGAGGGAAGCAGAGACCAGGGAGAGATAGGCTGAGGGATCCACAGGAGGCACAGACAAGGGGGAGGGTAGGCTGCCCCTGGGGTTGTGTTGCAACACTAGGGGGGACCCTTAGAATTGGGTTTGGGGTAATGGAGAGAGTCAGGGAGGTCTGTGGGCAGCCTACCTGGTCTTCTGACAGGCATGGCCTATGGTTGAGCAGGGAGTGTCTGCCGGGTTTGGGGGCTAGTACACAGTGATGAGGTGGGAATGGGGGTGTTTTGTGGGATACACAGTGGGTCTGCACAAGGGGGGAGGGGATGCTACAGCTGATGTTCTGTTGCAGCACTAAGAGCAACCCTGAGACTTGGGTCTGAAATAATAGAGTGGAGAAAGTCCATGGGCAGCCTACCTGGTCTTCCTGGCAGGCATCTAGTTCTCTGTTCTTAACTCATATTCATTTGGGTGTTTTTAATTCACAAATAAAAAGCATTTCCTTTCTTCCTCCTCTTTCTATTTTTAAGAAAACAGATTTATTGAATAACAAGAACCTGCTTACCTTGCAATTTTCTTTGATGATGGTGTGGACAAAACCAAGGGATTTGTGCATGGTAGCCAGATGCTCTATTACGAGCTATCCCTGTCCCAATGGCCATTTTCCAACCTACTATTTCTCCTCCAGCTTTCTATGTAGTATTCCATCTCTTCCCACTCTACCTTACTTTCCCCTTGCTATGAAGCCCAGGACAAACTTAAGATCATCCTTCCTCAATCTCTCCAGTGCTGGGATTACATGTATGTGCCAACATGTCCAGTGACCCTAGAGTTTTTAAGTTTCAAGACAATTATCTAGTGAATCTTCTTTGATCCTCTTCCACAGTTTGTTCCTTGTATACCTGAAATAGTCAGATGTTGCTATTTGTCTACTTGACTTTGGTAAAAAGTATTTCTGTTCATAGTTTTGATTTGTAGCCCTGAACATAAAGAAGTTGTAAAAATAAAAGTAATTTATAAAAAAGGTAAGACCCAGTCCCAATGGATGCAGCTACAAAACACTCCTGTACCTACAGCTCAGAGAACATTGTGGAAAGGGGGACAGAAAGATTGTGAGAGCCAGAAGATCAGGGAGTTTGCAGTGAGATTGTGTTTCCTAGGAATGACGGATGCTACACCCAGAAAGCCTCATCAATACATCTGCTTTAACATGAGCTGAACAAGAACAACATGCCAAAGTGGATGAGGAAAGGACCAGGAGGCCTCTACCCTACCCAAAGAACTATAGGCTAGAGTGCGAGAGATAGTTCCTCAGGAAAGAACACACCAATTGGTTCTCTAATACCAAATGGTCAGCCCTGAAAACATACACACAAGTAACATTATACAGACTGAGCAGGTTATGTTCCAGAATATATATGCATATACATATAAGTATGCAATAACAATTAATGAAAAAGAGGCCATGAATTTGAAAGAGAGCAAGGAAAGAATAAGTGGAATTTGTAACAGTAATCTAACATAGAAGAAATATACTTTGTGCAGTTGTTTGTTACCAAACTTCTAGAAGCTTCTTTGATGAGAAGTTGATATCAATAGCTGCAGGGACAACAGCCTGACTGCTTGCACTCTCTCTGCATAGCATATTTATATATTGTAAGAAAACAAAGAAAGAAAATTAAAATACCTGGAATGCTAATGGGGTCATTTACAAATTAAGTAAATTGTAAGAATATTTCATAAATCAATAATATCCCTTAATATAAGATATAAAAAGGATAAGAATTTCAGTCTGTCACAAGTGAATCTTGTTTTATGACAAACTCCCAGCAATAGTGGATATGTAGCCTAAACTAGGCACCTCCTGTGATCACATTGGTGACCACCCTAATTGTCATTAGAGAGCCTTCATCCAGTAACTGTAGTAACAAGATGCAGACTCATAGTCAAACATTAGGCTGAGCTCAGGGAATCCTGCTGAAAAGAGGGAGGAAGGATTGTAAAGCCAGAGGGGTCAAGGACATCACAAGAAAACCCACAAAACAACTAACCTAGCTCACAGGAACTCAGAGCCTGAACTGACAACCTGGGAGATTGCATGGGATTGACCCAGGTCATATATATGTAATCAGTTGTGTAGCTTGGTCTTCGTGTGGGACTCCTAATAATGGGATCTGGGGCTGTCCCTAATGCTTTGGCTGGCTCTTGGGAACCTATTCCTCCTACTGGGTTGTCTTGCCCAGCCTTAATACAAGGGGAGATGCTTAGTCTTACTACAACTTGATATGCCATGCTTTGTTGATACCCATGAGAGGCCTGTCCCTTTCTAAACAGAAACAGAGGAGGAATGGGTTGGGGGGAGCAGAGGAGAGGTAGGGGGAGGGAACAGGGAGAGAGGAGAGAGGGGAAACTTCGGTTGGGATGTAAAATAAATAAATTTAAAAAAGAAAAAAGGAAACTCAAGAGCATACAATCCATCAGAGAAAAGTATTGAGAAAGAAAACATTCAACTCAAAGCATTGTTGAGAAAGATTTCTATCAGTATAAATGATGGCCTTGGGAGGAAAAATAGTTCAACTACAGTACTTCTCAGAGAATACCTGTTTTGAACTTTGTTGCAAACAATTTAGCTTTCAAGCATGGATGAAAATTTAACTGGCCAAGTGTATTTATCTATCATCCTTTCATCTTTCCTGTAACCTTAATCACAACTGGGACTCTATGAAAGCTGCTGTGTGGTCCTCCAAAGAGAATACATGGGGAAAAAAAAGCCACGAAAGTAGTTAAAAGGCAACAAAGCTTTGGAAGAGAAGTAAGCTTTTAGTACACTCACACACCTTCAGAAAACACCAAGGGACAGGGTACTAGTCTTAATATGGAAACCACTGCTTTCTCACATGCCAATTAATGAATATGTTTTGTTCAGCCTGTGCAAGATACACGGGAATAAATTAAACAGCTGGTTTCAAAGCACACATATCTTCTGTGAAGTAAAAAAAAAAATCACAGAGCATGTAACATCCTTTACTTGCACTGGCATCTAAAGGAGATGGGGGTTACCATAATTGGCAACAGTACCGATACTTGTTTAAGAGGGAGACACAGACTCTCACTTTCACAGCTGGAGGGTAACATAACACATGTTCTGAAGGACTTCAAAAGGAGCATTTTTGCTTTTGGAAAGGCAACATTCTATGCTGTCACCAGAGACTTTGAAAACAGGATTTCCTTTAAGACATAAAAAAGAAAGAAGCCTTTATAATCCCTAATATTTCCCTTGTCCTTTGTCTCTTTGGTGTCACTTAACATGCCAGCCATTTCTTCAGATTATATAAAAACAAGTTCATAAAAAATTCAGAGGTTAAGTCATGTTTACTTTTAGCTCACTTATAAATGTTTATATTGAAAATCAGTTCTATTTTTGGCTAGGGGGAACCTGAATTAGTTGCATTCATACCTGCTTGTATCACATATAGAATTAAATAGTGTTATAATTATTTCAAAATATTTGAGAACTAAAGAGAGAACAATCTACCCAGGCATGGCCTTGGTAGAACACGGTAAAATCCTTTTTAGAGTATTTTTATTAAAGGTTATTTGCATTTTTCAACACAACTGAAAGAGGCCACTTTACAAAATGGTCTTATAGAACAATTTGAAAACAGTATATCAAAGCCTAATATCACCAAAAAGGTGCTGGATATTTAATGCAAGCCAGCAGGCAGCAAAAATATTACATGCTTTTCTTAACTTTACAAACATCTCCTTATGTTAAATTCAGGCCAAGCTTAATTTGGTTTGAAAATGCCATTTAAAACACTCAGACTTTTAAAATGCCAAAACAAAACAAAATGAAACAAAAATATTCCCACCACACACAAAATACCTGGAGTCCATTTTGTGTTGTCCCACTACTCTTGCGCACGAGGCCTGACCTGGAGTGTAGTTGATATATCTAGTGATACTTCCTTGGAGAAAACATATTTTCCCATTTCCCAGCAAGAATCAATTGCAAATAGTTTCTTGGTTAATGGTGGGATTTTGTGTCTACTTCCCCTTTTCTGTGCAGTGATTTGTCTGGTTTCAATATGTACAGGCCTTAAGAGTGCTGTCATAGTCTCTGTGAGCGCCTATGTGGCATCAGTCCTGTTATGTCTGAAAGATACTATTTCCTTGGACTCATCCATCATCTCTGTCTCTTATAATCTTTCTGCCTCCTCTTCCACATAGATCCCTGAACCTTGAGGGGAGAAGTTTGATGAAGACATTCAACTTAGGACTAAGTGCTCCGAAGTCCATGATTCTTCACATTGTCTAGTCATGGGTTTCTATGTTAATGCCCATCTACTGCAAGAAGAAGCTTCTTTGATGTGGGTTGAGTACAGCACTGATCAATGGGTATAGCAGTATGTTATCAGGAGTCATTTTATTGCTATTTTCCGTTAGTAGAGTAATAGTGGGTTTCCCCCTGGGCCCAGGACCTATCTAGTCTCATGTTCTTGGCCACTTTAGCAGTGTTAAGTACGTGTTCCATCTCAGGAAGTGGGCCTTAAATCTACTCAAAATTGGATGGTTACTCCCATAACATTTGTGTTACTATTGTACAAGTATATCTTGCAGGCAGGTCTCTGTTGTAGTTCATATATTTGTAGTTGGATAATACTAATGATTACCTTTCTCCTCTCTGGTAGTTTGTTTTGATTTTTCCTTTTTTTTTATTTTTGATGGGGAGAGACAAATAAAGAATGAACCTGGATTAATAGGGAGGTCAGGAGAATCTAAGAGGAGTTTGGGGAAAGGGAAAACATTATCAAAATTATTGTATAAACATTTTAATGAAATAAATTAAAAATAAAAAATAAAAATAATGAATAAAATACTTTTAAAACACTCTCATGTTTGGCTGCTATGTACATGACACAGGGACCTATTCTAGTATCATATAAACCAAGAATTCCTGTAACCCCAGCACTCAGTAGGTATTGGGAGTAAGAGTGGAAGTTCAAGGTCATCCTCACTATACAGGAGAATTCAGTTACCCTGCACTAGAGACCTTGTCTTCAAAATAATACAATAGAAGGGAGGGAAGATAAAGAAAACACTTACAGCAATTGGGAGGACTGAGAGAAGGACTCCAAGTTCAGTGCCAGTCTGGGCTGTTGTTTAAGGTCTCACTATCTCGCTTATGCAGAGGACCTAGTCCAGTCCCATGGAGGTTCCACAGCTATTGGTCTAAAGTTTATGAGTTCCCACTAGCTTGGTTTGGTTGTCTCTGTAGATTTCCCCATCATGATCTTGATGCCCCTTGCTCATTGAATCCCTCTTCTCTCTCTTTGACTGGACTCCTGGAGCTCGGCCTGGTGCTTGTTTGTCAGACTTATATTTTCTTTTAGAGCAGAGTTCTCAACCTGTAGGTCACAAGCCCTTTGGCAAACCTCTATCTCCAAAAGATATTTACATTAATATTGCTACATCAGTTATGAAGTAGCCACAAAATAATTTTATAGCTGGGGGTAACCACAACATGAGGAACTGTATTAAAGGGTTGCAGCATTAGGAAGGTTGAGAACCCACTGTTTTAGAGACTCAGAGAAGGTGGGTGGTATTATTTCCTCTTAAAATATCTTCAAGGCAGATGACTTCTGAGCCCCCTATCAGGCGAAAATATGTACACCTGTATCTCTAGATGATTAGTGTTTAATGACCTATGTCTAATCCCTCCTTACATGTAATTAACCATACACCAGTTAGCATAAAGTACCTCCAAGTCTCCACCTTTGTCATATCTGCAGATCCCATGGTTTCTCTATGTTTTGTGAGCACTAGAGGGAAAGGAAAGCATATATTCTAGTCCTGAAACAGAGCGTGCTCTATATTCCAGGTTATCAGTGCTTCTGTAGAACTATCAGGTTTAGTCCTTTTAGAATAACACAGTAATACTATTTGTATATATCTTTATAATTCTGTTAGCATGTGGCTCATAGGTCATTTAGCATTCAGATGAAGAAAATTTGTTCACTAATTAAGGATCTTTTAATGCTAAATCACTAGCTGCTATTAAACAGCAAAATATCCTGAATACTTTTGGACATGGTAAATGAGAGATACAAAGCAAAGAGAAACAGCCAACCTTTTCTCTAGTGAGTGTTATATGAATCAATTTCAACCACATACCAGCATGGACATGCAACTAATGCATACTTCAGAATCCTTACTTAGAACTTGACTTTTCATTAGCTCTATGTTTACAGAATGATACTGTCACAGCAGCTCAAGCTGAATTAGCAAAAATAGGGATGTTTGATTTACTTTAAACTTTCAGTTTTCTGCTATCTTGAGACCCATCATATCATAGGGGGATAGATGTGTGATGTAGTCAGGGTATTCACCATTAGTGTTTTATTCAGTGCCACAGAGCTCATTTACCCCTCTCGCATTCCAGTTCTAAAATGTTTGGTTTGTTGATACTTTTAAAATCCTCCCATGTTTTGTGCATGTGAGGTTGCTAGTAATTATCTTTATCAGGTTGGTCTGTGGACATGTTTGTGAGGGATGGTCTTGATTGTCTTAATTGATGTGGGAGGGTCCAAGCTATAGTGGGTAGCACCATTCTTGGGCAGGCAGTCCTGGTCTGTATAAGAAAGCTAGCTAAGCCATGAGTTCATTAGTAAGTGAGCGAGAGTAGGGTTAAAGTGAGGAGTTAGTGTTATGGTCTCAGGTTAAGGTCAAGATAGGGTTAAGATTAAGGGTTAGGGGTTAAGAGTTAATGATATAGACACTGGTAGGATATTGTTGATTTTGGAGTTCAGAGTTTGGCTAGGGCTAGGGTTAAATTAACTGAAATAAGGTTATTGCAAGTACTATGGTTAATATTAATGCTAGGTATAGAACTAGATTGAGAGTTAGCTTTAGGCTTCAGAATAAGTCTATTGCTAGATTCAGGGTTAAGGCTAGGTAAAAAGTTTGGGTTAATGTTTATTGCTAGAGACAGTCCTAGATTAAAGGACGTGTTAGAGGTATAGCTTGGGTTAGGTTTCGTGTAAGGTTTAAGGCTAGGGCAAGGGTTGTTGTTAGTGTTGTCTTTAGGTTAAAATTAGACCTAGGGATAGAGCTAGTGCTAGTTCAACAGTCAGGCTAACGTTAAGAATCCTTAGCATTAGGTCTAAATCCAAGTTGTTTAGTTGTAGGGCTAAGGTTAGGATTAGGGTTATGGTTAGGTCTAGAGTTTAGTTTAGGGCTAGGGTTAGGGCTCGGGCCACAACTATGACTGTGAAATCTTATGTCTAAGGTCTATGGTTAGGATAGGATAGGACTAAAGCTAGATCTAGAGTTAGTATAGGGATACAGACAGGCTAAGGCTAAAGCTAGGATTAAGTTTAGGGTTCGATTTAGTGCTAGTATTCGGGCTTAATATTTTGTTAGAGATCCCATTAGGATTATGGTTAGATAATAGAATTCTGGTTAGGCTTTAGTGCTTTAGTTAAGTGCTAACATTAGTGGTAGGACTGGGTAAAAGGCTAGACTGAGGTTTGGCTTAATGTTAGGGATAGGTGTCTATCTAGTTTGTGATTCTACTGTTCTGATAAAATACCATAACTGGAAGTAACTTGAAGAGGAAAGGACTTATTTCATCCTAAAATTTTCAGGTCACACTCCATCACTGAGAAAAGTTAGGACAGGAACCTGGAGGCAGAAAATGAAGTAGAGGTCTCAGAGGAGTACTTTTTACCTGCTTACTGGCTTTCTTTTCATGGCTTTCTCAGCCTGCGTTCTTACACAGCTCAGGATCAGCTTCCCAGGGGTTGTAACCTCCACCATGGGTTGACTCCAGCCTACCCACCTCAATTATTAATCAAGACAATACCCCCATAGACTTGCCTCCAGGCCAGTTTTATGGAGGTATTTTCTCAATCATGATTCCCTCTTTCTCGATATGTGTTAAGTTGGCAAAAACCAACTGGCACAATAGGTATAGGGTAGCATTAGAGTCAGGGGTTTGGTTAAGGTTAGGATACAGGTAGTTCTAGAGTTAGGCCAGAGGTAGGTTTCTGGTTAGAATTGGGGTTAGGGTTAGGGTTAGGGCTTTGATGAGTGTTAGTTCTAGACCAGGAATAGAGTAATGGTAGTGGTAGGTGTAGTATTACTGTTAGGACTCATGTTATGGCTATGGCTAAAGTATGACAATGGCTGAGATTGTGTTTACAGCAAGGATTAGGATTTAGAGTATGATTAATATTTGATTCAGATTTAGAGTTAGGGCTATGTCTATAGCTAGGGTTGGGATCAATGCTAAGAATAGGGCTAGGTTAAGAGTTTAGAGCTATGGCTATGGCAAGGGTGTGACTTTTATAAAGTTTAGGGCTATGGTTGTGCTGGGATTTGGATTATTGCTAGGAATAGGGTTAGGTTAAGAGTTTAGGCTACAGGAACCCACAAGGATGACCTCAGCTAATACTCCTAGCAATAGTGAAGAGGGTACCTGAACTAGCCTCCTGTAATCAGATTGGTGACTACCCTAAATGTCATCATGGAACCTACATCCAGTAACTGATGGAAGTAATTCAGAGACCAAGCACTAGGCTGAGCTCCTGGAATTCAGTTGAAGAGAGGAAAGAGGGAATATAGGAGCAAGGGAGGTCAAGATCATGATGGGAAAACCACAAAGACAGCTGACCTGAGCTAGTGGAACTCACCAACTCTGGATTGACAGCTGAGGAACCTGCATGGGACTGAACTAGGCCCTCTTAAATGTGGGTGACAGTTGTGTGGCTTGATCTGTTTGTGGGGCCCCTGGCAGTGGGACCAGGACTTATCCTGGATACATGAGCTGGCTTTTTAGTGCTCATTCTCTATGGTGGGATACCTTGCTCAGCCTTGGTGCAGGGGGGAGGAGCTTGGTCCTGCCCCAACTTGGTATGCCAGCCTGTGATGACTCCCCAAGGGAGGCCTTATCCCATGTGAGGAGTGGATGGGGGTAAGGGGAGGGGGAGGTAGGAGGGGAGGGGAAGAAGGGGAGAGAGGGGAACTATGATTAGTATGTAAAATGAAAAAATATATTAATTAAAAAAGAGTTAATAATAAAATAAAAGAGTTTGAACTAGGAGCTAGAAAGATGGGCAATTAAGAACAATTTCTGCTCTTCCAGAGGACCCATATTCAGTTCCATGTACCCACATGATGGCTTACAGCCATCTGTAACTTTAGTTTTAGGGTATCAGGCATCCTCTTTTGGCAGGCAAAATACTTATACAAATACAATAAACAGAAATCTTTTAAGAAAGAATATGGGTTATGTTTATGCTATAGCTAGGGTTTGAGTGTGGTAACATTTATGTCTAGGGTTATGTTAGGGCTTTGATTAGGTCAAAAGCTAATTCTAGGATTAAGGTTTGGTCTAGCATTAGGGCTAGTTGTAATATTATGTTTAAGGTTAATGTCATGACTGTGGCTAGGGTTAGGGCTAGGGCTAGAGTTGGGGCAATGGCAGAGGTTTTTGTTATGGCTAATTTTATGGTTAAGTCTAGGCTACAGGCAAGGGTTAGGCTTTGAGCTAGGACTAAGGATAGGTTTAGGTTTAGAATAAGGATAGGGCTAGAGTTGGTTTCATCGGAATATTTAGGATTGGAGTTAATTTTGCCTTTACAGATAATTAATTTATAATTTCAAATATTTTGGGGGGTGTTTGTTGTTTGTTTGTTTGTTTGCTTGTTTGAAACACAGTTTTGGTGTATAGCCCAAGCTGAAGTTTAGACCTATGACTAGGATTAGGGTTATGGTTAAGGACAGGATTAGGATTAGTGCTAGAGTTTTGGTTAGGATTCAGATTTGAGCTATGGCTAGTGTTAGGGTGAGGAATAGGTCTAGGCTAAGTTTAAGTTTAATGTTATGAATAGGTATATGCAGGGCTATGGGCAAGGGTTATTATCCTCTAGGGTTAGGATTAGGGCTGTGGCTTTGACTTGTGTTAGGCTAAGATTGGGGTTAGGGATAAAGCTAGTGATAGATTTTAGGGTTTTGCTTAGGGATAGGCTAGGATAGTTTTAAGGTCAGATTTAGGTTTGGAGCCATGGTTAGGATTAGGTCTAAATTTAAGATTAGGATTGGAGGAAGGTTAGGTATTGTTTTAAGGATATTGTTAGGCCTAGGACTAGGCTAATATTAAATATGGGGTTCATGTTTGGGATAGGGCTGGTATTAGGGAGAGGGTTATAGTTAGAGCTTGGGCTAGGATAAATATTTGGTCTAGAGTTTGGACTATGGTGCTATCTTGGGCTAGTGTTAATATTCATACTAGGGATAAAACTAGTTTAAGGGTTAGGTTTGAGTTGATACTTATGGCTGTGGCTAGGCTTTGGGTTTAGGTCTTCTAGTTTCCTTTCTGCTACTTTGATTAAATATTGGAATCAAAGGTAAGTTTGAGAAGAAAGGATTTATTTGGCTTACTCTTGGAGACTATGGTGAACGTTTCACACTCCAGCCTTGACAACCACCAAACGAAGGACATTTATCTCTAACCTTTTCCATCTAGAGACATTGGTCAGACAGAAGACAGCCACAATAAGCAGTGATCCAAGAAGCTCTCCCCACCTCCATGGCCTGTGACAACAAGAGACAAGGTTAGGAAGCCTTTTTGTTCATCGGTGCCTTTGACCCCAGGCGTGGCTAAGACACAATGGAACACAGAGGAAGCTCTTCCATTCCTCAAGAAAACAGGAGGGAATGGAGAGAATTCCAGTAGCATCACCTAAACAAGTGGGATAAAACAACACCAGAAAGGACTCAAAGATGAAATTTCCATTGGGGCTACAGCTAATGAAGGTGGTTTTATAAATCATATTTGATAACTGAAACAAAATGTATAACTGTAAGAAGGAAGTCATCATAGGAAAATGAAAGAACAGACTCAGTTCAACCTCAGAATGGTGAGAGTAGACTTGGCCTGAGAGGCTGGCATCGCCAAAATGCCTTGGCTCAGTATCCAAGTGTACAGGAGAGCACAGCATACAGGGCCTGAGAATCAGGTTTTATAGTAGAAAGTAGGGAATAGGGAGCAATTGGCTTCTACAAGCCCAGAAACTGCCCTTTTTTGGATAAACTGCAGAGTGAGAGATAAGTCAGATGGCCTGTTTTTTGACCTTCTGGCCCCAGGGCCTGTGATGAGGGCTGGCTGTTTTCTAGAATTCCTCAGGCATTAGGCTTCTGAAATCCTTTTGCCTGTAGCATGGCCCTGGTTTTGGTGCGGGTGATTTCCTTTATCTCATCCCCTTTATGTATAAAAGATAGGACAAGATGTTTTATGTCCGTCTCCTTTGTGCTGGTAGAAGGGGCCTCTTTCAGAAGTTTGTTGGTCTGGAATGACTTTATGAGAATGTTGTTTTTAATGTGTCCTGTGTGGTGGAGCTAATGTTGGCAGTGATTCATTCCAGGAGGAACTTCTGCAAAAAGTTTAATGACACAGTAAAGACATATATGTGAGGATAATAAGGGAAAGGGGCGATTAAACTGGGGCAGGATTGGAGGGAACCAAAATCCCATCCAGAGGAGAAGGCTTATTGTTGAAATTTTTTTGAGCCTGGTTCCTAAGTCTTTGGGTTCTATCCTGAGCCAGTTGAGTCTGCTAGTGTAGAAGCAACATTGTCCCTTAAAGAGGGCACAGATCTCTCCATTTGCAATAGTCAGGAGATACAATCTTTTTCAATTTTGGAGAACCATTGCAGTTAATGAATCAGTTTGATCCTGAAGGATGTCAAGCTGATCTGATATTTCTTTAAGGTTTTCTGAGAGATAACAACACAGAAGTTAATTGCGTCAAAGAAATTCCCAGTTGCAGTGTTTCAGTTCTGAGTAGCAAGACAGGGGATGAATTATATGGCCCTTTTGCTATGCAAAAGATATTAGTGTGAAGAAAAACAAAAAAACCTGTGAGGGGGAATTTTAGGAGACCATAGGTGGCAGCAGGTTTGAATAGGGAGGGACAGTTAAGTATTTGCCTATGACAGGGAAGTTAGGTCCCCAGCAATATATTGAGAACCAGAAGACTCAAAAAGATGGAACACAGTAAGGGCAGTAAGGCAGATAGCACCAAAGGGCACTAAACAGTCTTGTGGAGCAAAGGTGGTGTTGGTGGGATTGCATTGGCAAGGTTGGAGGGAACTGACAGGAATGGACCCAGGGAAGTGGGGGCTATGCACACATAATGGGCTCTTGTGAAGTATGCTTATTTTGAACTGGTAAGGTCTCTTGTTTTACAAAGTTTTGCCAAATGATGAGAAATGAAGCTTATTTAAGAAAACTCTCCTCACAATTTCAAAGGACCCCTAGTATCTTTACAAGGTGAAGTGAAAGCCAGGGTGAGGCAGGGAACACTTGGTTAGCAATTTGAGACACACCCAGCCAGGCAACAGAGAGGAAGACCTTAAAGTATAGGGGAGGAAATGGACTCAGGAGCCTGAAAAATCTAGTCCTTTCTTGAGGGCGTTTTTTTTTTTTTTAATCTTTGAAGGGCCTGCTCTCCTAATTTAGGGTTGGTCAGCTTGAACAAGGACAGGATGGCTGATTGGCTTGCAGCCCTGGCTTCCCGATCATCCAGTCCATCAGCTAGGGGTACTACTCGTGGGAGAAAAACCTTCCAGGACTTTACTTTAGGTTGTCAGGCTTTTGTAATGGGTGAGGAAGAAACCAGTTACTCCTCCATGTCTCACCAAACAAAAGAACAAGTGACCCCATGCCATAGTTGTAGAACATTTCAAGGGATGCTCCAGTCCTCAGGGACCTAGTTGACTTTGGAGGGCAAGGGGGAAATATTCTCCCTTTTAACCCTTCTAACAATATTAGTATAGGCCTCCAAATATGGTGAGTGAGCACCTAGAAGGTCAGTTATACTAGTTTTGTACTTTTAATGACTGTATCATATATATTTTAAAAACCACACACTTTTAAATAAATTTGATTCGACATACACTTCATCCAGTTCTTGTAAATGTTGATCTTTGACCTTAGAAACTTTAATAGCACATACATTATCCCTAAGTCTCAATTTTTATGTACCTTAAATGGCTTACTCAGATTTTCATAACTTGCATAAGCTTTCTAGTCTTCCATTCTGGAAACATCCAGCCATTTCTGGTTTCCTTTCTTAATACTGTGTGACATAATAGCATTAATAAATAAATTCTCTATCCATGTGAGATTTTTTTCCTGGGTGGTGGTAGGGAGTGCTAAGTGATGTCTATTCTGTCCTCATAAGATTCTGCTGACAAACCAAAGTCCCATTTCATCAGAGTTCATCCTGGGGAACCATTGAATTTATTGGGCTTACTTATGGAGAATTGGTAAGTAGTTACTGATGGGAGTGTTGGTGACCTAGAAGCAGTCACACTGAAGACTCTTCACCCTGTATGTATAATGGCTTTCTCTTAACCACACAGGTAGAAACCCCTTTCTCTAGCCTTCCCTAGTCTATCACCCTAGAGCCTACGTAAGACCTTGAGCCTCATGTAATTAGGGCCTAATTGTATAAAATTGGCTGGGATGGCCCTGTCTATTTCATCTTTCTGTGAAGGAGTATAACATTTAACAAGTCTAGCTGTGGTCATTTTAGGTAGGCACATCTAAGGTGCAACTGTTTAACTTAGATAGAACATGTCTTAGTCGCTATTCTACTGGCTGTGAAGACACCATGACCAAGGCAATTCTTATGAGAGAAAGCATTTAATTGGGGGCTTGCTTACAGTTTCAGATATTTAGTCTATTATCATTATGGTGCAGAGCATGGCAACATTAGGCAGGTGTTAGAACAGTAGCTGAGAGCAACATCTTGATCCATAGGCAGAAAGAGAAAGACACTGGGCCTGGCATGGGCTTTTGAACCTCAAAGCCCACCCTTAGTGACATCTCCAGCAAGATCACACCTACTCCGACAAGGCCACACCTTCCAATCCTTATAATCCTTTCAGATAGTTCCACACCCTGATAACTAAGCATTCAAATATATGAGCCTATTGGCACCATTCTTACTCAAACTACCATAGGACAGAAGCCCTGCATTCTAAGTGGTAGATACTGGTTTTCTTTTAACCTCATCTGTAGGACAAATCAAGGTGAGAAGCACCTGCTGTCAAAGAAATAGAACTTTATTTTTAATGCTACGTAAGGCTTAAGATCATGTTGTTGGGTGTGATGTAAACCAAAGTAACTTCTCCTCTCATGTAGAGGGGAGTGGCCCAATAGTGCATCCTAAGCAGTAGCTTGAACAAGTGATAGCTAATAAGAAAGTACCAAGCCCTTGACGTGCCATGAGCTCTGAAATTTTTTGTCAGGTTGAGTAGGATAAGAAGTCACATATTGCTCCATGAAAGCAGGAAAGTTCCTCTGCCTTAGAGTCTCCCTGATCTCATGTAAGTTTGTATTATATTTTGAAAATTTTAGGTAAGAAAGCAAGCCCTATCAGCACTCAATGTGACTTTGGGTTTTTGTTTCTTTGGGGTTTCATTTGTTTGTTTTGTTTTGTTTATTTTAAAGAGAGCTATCCAGATTGGAAGAAGCCTGTAAATGTATCATGGAAGAACTATCAAAATTAAAACAAAACAAACCTTTAAAAATTAAATAAAGAAAACAACTTGGAGCCGGGCGTTGGTGGCACACGCCTTTAATCCCAGCACTCAGGAGGCAGAGGCAGGCGGATCTCTGTGAGTTCGAGGCCAGCCTGGGCTACCAAGTGAGCTCCAGGAAAGGCGCAAAGCTACACAGAGAAACCCTGTCTTGAAAAACCAAAAAAAAAAAAAAGAAAAAAAAAGAAAACAACTTGGAGATCTGGTGTTATCTTCTTAGTCTAATATAAAAAGGGATACAGTGATCCTCTGAGGGTTCAGTGGAATGGGGAAGCTTTATAGTGCTACCATTTTGGTTTATGCCATGTGGTTACATTAATCAAGATGGTGTTGAGGTCACATGACATTTATCCATTTTATGATGTTATTAGCCAAGATTATGGTAAGCTATATAGTTAGTTGCTTTCTGTTCATACTGAGTTCAACTCCATGGTAAAGTGAGCTCATTCTTCATTAGAGCACAAGTCCCTATGGGATTCACCATCTCACAGATGTGGACCATTACATCTTTTTCCTTTAAAAGATACCTTAGTACCTATGGCCTAAGCAGGTAGGACCAAAATAGCAAAATAAAGAGAGGAAGGAATTCCATAGTCTTAGCTCAAGGAAGCAGTCTATATGTAATTGTTAGAATGGCTAGTATCAGTGTGAGGTCTCTCTCAGGTAGCTTCTAAAAAGGCAGAGAGAGGAAATTTAAGCATTATTTACTTTTAGTTTCAAACAATAGTGGGCCTGTCTCTCTCAACAAGAGAAGGACGGGAGATACAAGTGCTTTAAAAGATTAGTCTGTCTCTAGGTGAAGAGTAACTTTCCAAATATCACTAAGGAATGTCCCTCCTTCTGGCACCTGCATCAGGTTACCCTGACCAGTGTGAGGTAACAGCACAGGGAGCCAGGCCTTAGGTTAACAGTATAGTTTAAGTTTCTGTTCACAGGTCTCTAGTCACCAAACAGTTAAAATTGCTTTCTACAATATATACAAACATTAGTGTTAGAAGGAGGAGTATCTAAGGAGACCTTTTTTGTTACAGAGAAGAAGGAAATAAAATTACCAGCTCTATTCCAGGATCAGGGAAAGGGTGTCAGCAGCAGCTCAATAGTCAGACCTTTGTATCCTTGTACCAGATTTGGTTTTACTATGGGCATCTCTATATGAGGAAATTAATAATAGTAAGCTATGCTGGAAATAGTCTGCCCATTAGCTGTCCATATGGGCACAAATGCCTTTAGTTCTTGGGCTGTTTTGTTGTTTCCCTTTCCCCCAGCCTGGTCCAGGATAGGGGTTTTGGAGTCCATTGAGACAAACATGCTTGATTCCGAAGTCACAGAGCCAAATCTCATCTCCCAAGCCTGCTTCATAGTGAGTTTAGACAGCACAGAACAAATATAACCTATACACAGTGATGGTTCTGTTTCTGCTGCTACTGCTTTTGCCCTCCCTAGCAGCACCCAGTTTGGTGCCATAGAGTGGATAAAATTCTCCTGTGGCACACCTGGAATAACTTAAAATAATCAGTAATCTTACAGACCAAAACCATCTTTTTATTCTGGGCAGGACTTAGACGGTCCATCAGAAGGGAAAAGTTCCCAGATCTCAATTGGACCTTTTGCATCAAAGAAAAAGAGGCCCATGGGACAGCAGTTTAGACCTGAGGCATGTAGGGTGAGCTTCAGGGATCAAGGAAGGTAAAGAGGGCAGGCAGTGAATGGAAGGTAGACTATGGAGATGGGGTGTGGGGGAAGAGAAGGTGTGTGTAGAGAAGCAGAGTGTGGGGAAATTTGAGAGGGAGAGTGCCTGTTGGCCAGATCAAAATATTTGAGAGTTTTGGGAACTGGCCTTAGAAGTTTAATATATAAAATGGCATACATGAGTGGAGACAAAACTCTCCATTCATGTGGCAAGAAGGCTGCTGGAAATCATGGTCCCAGATGGAGTGAGGTCTTCAGGTTGTATAGCAGCCACAGTTCAGCCATAGTGAACTTGGAGAGTGGAGTGACGCTTGGAAGGTTCAGGAAAGATGAGAAATGGTAACTGGAAAAAGGCTCATGGCAAAGGAAGGGTCCTGGTCAGGCTGGATCCACCAGGAAGCCCTCTCCAGGGTTTTGCACCTAATGTAAGAAATAAGTCAGTGGAAGAAAATGAAAGAATAGACTCAGTTCAACCTCAAAAAAAAAAAAAGAGCAGACTTTATTTGCCTGAGAGGTTGATGCCTCCAAGGGCCCGGGAGAATGTACCTTGCAGGACCCGAGCATCAATTTTTGTAGTGGAGAGTAGGGAAGAAGGAAGGCCTGTCAGCCCAGAAACTGCCTTTTTTAAAAATGTAAACTACAGGATGGATCATAAGTCAGATTACCTATGATTGATTTTCTTGGTTCCAGGACATGTGATAGGGTTTGGACACTTTCCAGGTTTCTTGAAGTCTTAAGCCTGTTTTATGGTCCTGGTTTGGAGATGAGGTGGGAGATTTTTTTTTTAGTAACATCTGATACTTAAGATCATATTATCTAAAGGGTGTAAAAGGATCTAAATGGATGTTATTTTTCAATACTTTAAAGAGTAGTAAAACATTAATACTAATTGGCTGTGATTAGTCATGTATCATACCAAGTACTGTCAAACTTTAATATTGTTTGCAACCTCTACAAAAATGTTGCAAGGACACAATACTGAAAATACTCTATCAAGTAATGTGCATGAAGACAGAATGAAAACCAATATAAATAATATCTAGACGAAAATACTTTACATATACCACAAGAGAATATCAGAGACTACTAAAGCAAAAACTTACCAGGTGTGGTATATAAGTAACTCATTTGACATTCAACAACAACATAGGTAGATTGGCAGTAAGTGTAATAGAAAGCCATATTTGGTGGCACATGTAATTCCAGCACTCAGTAGGTAGAGACAGAAGAATCACCATAACTTTTGTGCCAGCCTGCTTTGTATAGCAAGTTCCAGACCAACTATGGCTAAATAGTGAAACCCTGGCTCAAATAAATAAATTAAAAAATAAATGATAAAGAGAATTTCAAGTTCAAGGCCAAGGTGGGCTACAAAATAAGATCTGATCTATGTCAAAAAAGAGAGGGCAACATAGTAGAGAACATTTGTAACCAGCACTCAGGAGGCCTAGTCAGGATGATGACAAATGAAACAAAGGATTAAAAAACTAATCAAAGAAAGAGGGAGACATTATGACCCAACATGAATACAGATCCAACAACTGAAACTCAAAATACATGAAACAAACCCTGGTAGAAGTTAAATGAGAAATAAACAAACATAATTGTAGTTGAGGACTTTAACATCCTTCTTTCAGGAACTGATAACAATAATAGAAAATAAGAATATAGGAATGGGAAAAAACCCTCCAGCCAACAAAATCTGTTATATATCTCCAACAACAGCAGAGTACACATTTTCAAGCTCTGATATAACATACCAAAGGAAACCACATCTTTATCCCTAAAACAAGCCCCAACAACTTTAAAGGAATGATAGTCATATGGATTGGACATTCTGCCCACAATGTCATAAAACTAGAAGTTTATAGCAGAAAGATAACAGCCAAAGTCTCTAGGCAATTTGTTATCAAAACATTTCTATATAATCTATGAGACCTCAAAGGAAATGTAACAACATAAAAGGCTTTCCTGTTTGTAAGTTAGCGTGGGAAAATCTTGGAAATTGTCATCCCAACTCATAAAGAAGAAAATAGGTAAACAAACAAAATTAACAACTTTTCTTAAATACATATAACATATGTATTTTCTTAAATACTGAGTTTGTCATTAAACCTGGCTTGAGTCACATTTCTGTGCCCCAATCCAAGTTTGATCACACATCCTCAATAAGCCAATTAAAATAATCATATTACCAGTGGAAAGCAGATAAAGGAGATTTATTCAATGTGGCCACACTGGGAAGAGTGACAAAGAGATCCATTGATTTCCTCAAGTCCATCTTGAGGGCCTAAAATGAGACCTAAATTTAAATAGAGGGCCAGAGATATCCATACCTGAACTGTTCTGGACAAGGTGTGGCCCTGTCCATCTCTAACCCATCACTGTCTGGGCTTAGGTCTCATCCCATAAAGTGGTCTGACAAGTTGTTAGATCTGTATGAAATCTCTTCTTGTGAGATACATTTGCCATCTGGGTGGTGCCTTTACCTTCTACCAACATGAGATTCTTAGAGCAATTTCCATTTCTTTGGGGTCCATTGTTTGAATAGTCTGATGGTCAGATTGAGAGACAAAAGTATCTCTTTAGAATATTTTAATTTTTGCTAGGCCAGTAACAAGACCATGGAACAAAACACTATCCCCTAATTTGGAGGGATAGACACAAAGATGTAAAGGAATCACAATTTATCAAAGCACAAATCTATGAGCAGAATCCTCAAACAGGAACTAGTACAACAGTAGAAAAATTTGATCTTTAATTGAAGAATTGCTAGAGCCTTGGTGTAGACAAATTTAGGAGTTACAAGAAATACTTTGAGACCTATTGTACTATATGTGACCATAGCTGGTGATGACAGTGTATTCTTTTTTGTACACTATCTTTATTAATAACAGACTTTATCTTTATTAATAACAGACTTATACTTTCCTCATATCTCCCACCCCTCTACTATCTTCTCCCTTTACCCCTTCTGTTTACCTTCCCATCAAATACAGTCACCTTCTTCTGTTCTATCATATAGGTATACATGCATATATTGTTAATCTAGTATGAGAATTCTTTTTCTTTCTCCCATTACTCTCTCTTATTCCACTCTGCTGACACCCATTAGACCCTGTGCTCGCCCTTCACAGTCTGAGTTCTACACATACACACACACACACACAAAAAATTAAATCTAGGTGCTACATATTTAAAATATAGTTGTCTTTCTGAATATGGCTCATTTATTTTGCCTAATTACATGATTATCTCTGGTTCTTTCTATTTTCCTGAAAATTATATCATTTTGGTCCTCTTTAGACTTGATAAAACTATTGTGTATGCACCACATTTTCTTTAGCCATTAATAAGCATAAAGACTAGTTTCATAGCATGCTATTGTGAATACTGTGGCCATAAACATGTATGTTCAGGGATCTCTGGCATAACTAACTTAGAATTTGAGTATATACCTAAGAGTAGCATAATTGGGTCATATGGTGGTTCTGTTTTTAGTGTTTCAAGGGTATGCCAGCTTCCATTCCCACCATCAGTGTATAAGAATCACCTTTCCCCACATCTTCACCAGCATTCATTATGATTTGTGTTCTTGGTAGCCATTATGACTGAGGTAAGATGGAATTTCAAAGTAGTTTCATTTATATTTTCTTTTGTTTAACGGTGTTAAACATTTCTCAAGTGTTTATTGGCCATTTGTCTTTCTTAAGATCTCTGTTCAGTTCATTTGCACATGTACTGATTAGATGCATTTGTTTTCTTTATTTTAAATATTTTTGAAATTATAATATCATTACATCATTTATCACAAAAGACCCTGGATGGCCAAAACAATCCTGGACAAAAAGAACAATGCTGGAGGGATTACCACTTCAAATCTTAAGGTTTATTACAGAGCCATAGTAATAAAAATAATATGATACTGATACTAAAACAAACATGTATATCAATGGAACAAAATAAAAAACCCAAATATGAGCACATATAACTTTAGCCACTTCATATTTGACAAACATGCCAAAAACAATCTGGAGAAAAGAAAGTATCTTAAACAAATGGTGCTGGGAAAACTGGATATTCACATGCAAAAGAATGAAATTAGAACTCTATCACCTTTGCACAAAACTAACTCCAAAGACCTAAATATGAAGTCTGAAAATGTTAGAAGGTAACATAGGCAGTACCCTATGCGATATAGATGTAGGAAAGAACTTTCTGATAGGACTTCATTTCCCCAAGAATTAAGGCTACCAACCGTCAAGTGAGATCTCATGAAACTGAAAAGCTTCTGCACAGCTAAAGAAACAATCACGTAAAGAGGATGCCTACAGAACGGGAGAGACTCTTTGTCAGCTGAACACTGACAGGATTAATATCTAGAATATATAGAGAACTCAAAAAACAAAGAATAAAAAAAGACCCATTTAAAAATGGGCTAAGGATCTGGAGAGAGTTCTCAAAAAAAGAACTAAAAATGATTAAGAAATAAATTAGCATATATTAATTATACACAGCAATAGGTTTCATTATTTCACCTCCCATTATCTTCTCACCCTTCTCCCATTCCCACTGATCCTCTTCCTCTTCCCAGCAAGTATCTCCCTTTACTTTCTTGTCTTTTTCATTCTCCTCCTCCTCCTCCTCCTCCTCCTCCTCC
>CABHPR010114364.1:0-15184 GCA_902168415.1 Peromyscus melanophrys | reverse complement strand
TGTGTGTGTGTGTGTGTACAAGTATTTGTGTGCCACAGCACACATGTGGAAGTTAGAACCCAGCCTTGGGAATCAGCCCTCTCCTTCTACCTTGTTAAAGTCATGGTCTCTTTTTTGCCACTGTGTACTCCAGGCTAGCTGGCCAAGCTTCTTCTCTCTGCCTCCCCTCTTGTCATAGGAGCCTGAGGTTTCAGACATGCACTGCTGTATCTGGCTGGGGATCTAAACTTAAGCCTTCCTGCTCACACAGCAAGACCTTCTGTTGGGGTTTCTTCTCTCCAGCCTCCAAGATGCCTGTTTTATAACAACCTCTGGGCTGTGAGCACAGGGAGCGTTCAGTCCATTGTGGGGAGGGCTTAGAAAACGCAACTTGTGAGCAAACACATACCATCCACTTGATTTGCTTGTCTGCCTCCTCAGCAAGCACAAGATATTCTTACCTACATTTGGAAAATGCAACATCATACAAGGACCTGTCCTTGCTTGAAAAAATAAGAAGCATTTTATTTTTAACTGTGGGGGGAGGGAGGGAGGAAGGGAGAGGGAGAGAGGGAGAGAGACAGAGACAGAGACAGAGAGAGACAGAGGGAGGAAGGGAGGGACGGAGGGAGAGAGGGAGAGAGGGAGAGAGAGAGGGAAGGTGTCTCCAGAAGCTAGAAGAGCATGTTAGATCCCTTGGAGATGGAGTTGCAGGTAGCTGTGAACTGCCAAATATTGGTGCTGGGAACCAAACTTACATCCTCAGGAAGATCAGTAAATGCTCTTAACTACCGAGCATCCCTACAGCCTTCAAGAGTCTCCTCCTGTCCAGTATCCTTTCAAGCCACTTTGAGTCACTCCCCTGGTTCTTTTGTAGACTGTAGACATGCCTTGTCACCACAGTTCTGAAATTTGGAATTTAGTTTGGATTTTCTTCTTGTGAAGGAAACTTGCTTTGTGTGGTCTCAGTTCTCACAGCATCTTTATGTCTCTGACCTCCTTTTCTGGGGCAACACTGCCTCCTTTCAACACCACGGTTCCTTCCTCATCACAATGTGTTTCCTTTAGAGCTACTACTAAATTCCATGAGCATAGCACCCTGTTACTCCTTCTGATTCCTCTAGTAGAATGGAGGCTCATGAGGATGAGGATGGATGGGTACCTTGCCTTTCCCATGCCTTCCTATAGAGCCCTTTGGTTGGCATAGCTGTTAGTACACAGTGGGTGTAGATGGTTGAGTGAGTAACAGGCAGATGGCAAGACTTCTTAGGCTCAGTAGCACCATGCCATCCCACAAACACACTCCATCTCCCAGTGAAATTCCAAGGGTTTCAAAAGAAGCACAATTAAAAGGAGATGGGAGGCAACTGAACCGAATGTTGCTGCTTTTCTTGTGCAGACATGAACAACTGCACTGATGGAGGACCACAGGAACACTTCCATCCTATCCTAATCCAGGGTTACTTACACAGCATGAGTGAGGGGCTATCGGCAGGAGCACAGCTGACCCCTGTACTAAATAGCTGGGTCACCACAAAGTCCCACCCCATCATGGATGGTGACCTTGCGGGAGCTGCATCATAGAGTTCTTCTCTCAGTTAATGTTCTGCTTCCTACAGGTACCACCATCTCCTAAGATCACTTTCAACCCTGGAAGAGCAGGAGGGAGAAATGGCTGGAATCTCAGGCGAGGGTCCCATGACCCTCCTGTCCTAATCCTAGCTCCCCACCACTACCAGGGGTGTGGTCATCTCAATGATGTTCTGCTTATTTAATTACTGTGACTCCTAGGCCCAAATGACCCCTCCTCTACGATGTCAGTGGGATGGTCTCACAAGGTGCTAGTGTGAAAAGCCACAGTAAAGCACAATGGCATGGTGAGACACACCTTGAATTCCTTCTGCCAGAGAAATCCAAGATGGCAGAAAGGATTCTTCTCTTGGAGCTGAGGATAGTGCCCGTATAACCCCTTTGTAGGCACCATGCTGAGTCAGGTGAGTTCCCCGTGTCTTCTGGCCTCTACCTCCAGGTGTTTAGAGTCTCCTGCACACCCTTGCTTGCCAATTAGAGGGAAAGCTCCATAAAATTCAGGAAGTGAAATTGATTTCAAGTGCTGCACAACAAAAGAATAAATACGAAACACCAGGACACCACTGTAATGGAAACTTTTTTCTGTCTGTAATGGTATTTTAATGTTTTTACCAGGGACATTTGGAGGTTTACAGCACTGTAATAAAGCATATACTCTCTCATCTGCTTAGCCAACCTATGGCTACCATGCTTTAAGCTGCTCTCAGATGCCACTGCGATTGAATTTGCTGATGTTTTTGTTTTCACTTTTTATTTTAAGTGAAATAAGTTGCGGACATACTACAACAAGAGATGAAAGAGATCTTTCTGTGGTTCTCCAATAACTGGGATGTTCCTCTGGTGTTCAGCAGCTCTGGCTCTCATCCTAAAAGATTGTTTTCGAGACACAAACTCTACAGGATTCCTAAGTCAGGGAAATACAGTCAAATGGGAAAATCAACAAAGAGCACACACACACACACGCACACGCACACGCACACGCACACGCGCACGCGCACACGCACACGCACGCACACGCACACACACACATACACACACACGCACATGCACACACACACACACACGCACACACACACACATACACACACACACACACACACACACAAACCTTAAAGAGAGAGCACTTTTAAGGAAAACCCAAGGGATGAGCTCTCACAGGGTCCAGTAATTCATCCTAAGGACTTCATGTTCTAGAAAGCTGTAGAAACAATGGAAGCAAAACTGTACAAAGCAAAGGCATCTGGGATGGGGAACATCAAAGAGAGGATGAGTGAAGGCTCCTGAAAATTCCCTTGCCATAGCAACAATAAGAACTCAGGACAGACTATCTGAATCAACTTTTTCAGAACTCTGGGATTTAGCCAGAAGCAGCCACAAAAATCCGAGGAGCAATTAATCAAGAACAGGGTCTAATGTTGGTGAGAACAGTCAGAGTGGCGGCATTTCAAGCTGCCTGAGTCACACTTGGACCGCTGGGTCTGTATGGGCTCTGCAGTGAGAAGCGAGGCAGCTGCTAGGGGAACAGAGCTGAGAGCTCCTTAGCGACCTTAGCAGGGAATTGTAGGGAATTGTCTGGTTGTTAAGAACTGACTTGGTGAGACCCGGCTGGCTGCTCACTACAGCAGCCTTTCCCGGAAGCGGGGGTGTTAGTCTGAAATATCAGAGGGCTAGTGTTCATCCTGAGCAGTCTGATTGGGTCAGTGGGGAATCTGGACATGGGTAGCAGGTTTTTGGGAATCTGGAAGGTGATATGTGTATCAAGAAAGGCCTGGGGAGGCCATGAGTGCCATCTCTGGTTGGCTTTCAGGCTCCAGGCAATGCAGAAAAGAAAGCTAAAGGAGAGTTGTAAACTCCTGTTTGGAGTGTTGAAAACATGTTCCAACACACATGCACGTACCTACATGCTTGCACACACACAAAGGTATACACAATATACTCACATGCACACACATATACACACTTACAGGTACATGTATACTCATGAGCATACACGTACACACATATCTGGTTGTTGGGTTGAGACATTTCAGGAGATGGCTGTCCTCTGAGATAGGTGCACTGTGACTTAAGTGGGCACACAAACTAAAAAAGAGAGCACAGACTAAAAAATTCATTCATGAAAGTCAATAGACAAGAACATTAATTATAACAAAACCAAGAAACCCTGGGGAGGGGAAAATCGATTTCCAGATTTACTACTTTGTATTATGTAAAATGTGTGGTTTTCAAAATGAGGATTGTAAGAGACACATAGAAACAAGAAAACATAAATCATATGTACAGGGGGAAGAAAAGGTAGGTATGGGAGGGAGCCCAGACAGTGCACTTCTGGACTTCAGATATTTAAGTGTGTTCAAGGATGTAACCGACAGACAACATGGCTAAATAATTTAAAATCAAAGTAAAAAATGTGTCAGGGAACATGAAATATCTATAAAGGCATGACTATAAAACACTAAGTCCATTCTGAGGTGAGGAATGTACAAGGTGAGCTTGAAATTTGACCAGAGAATGGAGAGCTGACCAAACAGAAGAAGAAGCAAAGGAGATGGGTTGGATTACGCAGTCTACACACCGAAGAGAAGCAACATAGCTTCTGAGATCCACAGGAGACCATGGAAGACCCAGGGAGACTTGAGGAGGATCACGGCAAATAGCAAGAGCTGTGAAGTAAATGTGACCCCACAGAAGAGAGGACGTGGGGCCAAGAGAGTATTTAGAAATAATGACCGAAATTGTCCAAATTTGACTTAAAAATTCCGTGAATCTACACACCAAAGATGCTGAAACAATGTACTTTAAATACGGTAAAACCAGAGATTCTCATCTAGACAAATTATAATAAAGTTACCAAAAGTCAGAAACAGATTTTTTCATCACCACCACCACGACCACCACCATCATCATCATCATTTTCATCATCCCATTTTGGGGATTGAACCTAAGACCTTGAGCACGCTAGCTAGGCCAGTACTCTGTGACTGCCACTTCCCCAGTCCAGGAGATAATCTTGAAAGGTCAAAGTGGCTCCGTGTATAGCAGGGCTCTTCAAGAAGACTAAAAAGACAAATAGCTGATTCCTCAAGAGCTGCCATAGTATCCAGGAAACAGTGGGACACCACGTTTGAAGTCTTGACAGAAGAATCTCTCGATCAAGAAGTTACCTTCCACAAAGCTGTCCTGCAGCACAGGAGAAGTGAAGGCATCCCTAGAGAAACCATAGCCACAGAGGAATGGACCATATCTGCAGGAAATTCTAACTTGAATCTTTGCAGCTGAAGGAAAGACTACCAAGAGATACTGGAATACACTCGAATCTACACGGATAACAGGTGACAGATGGCACAGATACATATTAGTGACTCTCATTTCTTTCCTATTTGATTGAAAAATCAAAAGATCACTGTGTGGTGATATTGTGTTCCCCAAAATATTGTGCACCCTAATAAACTTATCTGGGGTCAGAGAACAGAACAGCCACTAGATATAGAGGCCAGAAAATGGTGGCACACACGCCTTTAATCCTATCCCTTGGGAGGCAGAGATCCATCCAGATCTCTGTGAGTTTAAAGCCACACTGGAAACAGCCAGTCATGGTGACTCATGCCTTTAATCCTAGGAAGTGAGCCTTTAATCCCAGGAAGTGATGGCAGAAAGCAGAAAGGTGTATAAGGCGTGAGGACCAGGAACTATCTGGTTAAGCTTTTAGGCTTTTGCACAACAGTTCAGCTGAGATTCATTGTGGATGAGGACTCAGAGGCTTCCAGTCTGAGGAAACAGGATCAGCTGAGGAATTGGCAAGGTGAAACTGTGGCTTGTTCTGCTTCTCTGATCATCCAGCGTTGACTCCAGTACCTGGCTCCGGATTTGTTTTTATTAATAAGACCTTTTAAGATTCACGCTACATCACTGTGTGAAGTGGAAGCCGTAGATCTGTGTCAATAGGTGTGTCAGACACAGGAGACGTCATGTGTGTGGCAGAGGCAGCCCGTGAGAAGAGGGGGAAGTTATGAAGAAACAAAGTTTCTACATTTACACTACGGAAATTTCATTGGTTTTTTAATGGATCAAAGCTACAAATGAAAGAGTAAAAACAAGAAAACTCAAGGATGAAAGCTTAGCACTAAAGCGTGGAGACCTGAGGTCCACAATGGATTCACAATTAGAAGTAACTAAGGAAAACATTTGTCAATTGGCACCAAAATAAAAACTGTTGCACATCAAGGGCGCTATCAAGAAAATGAAAAGATGATTCACAGAATGAGAAAAACATGTGTAGATCATGTGTCTGGTGCATGCTAAGGGATCACAGATAATGGAACTGGTATAAACCAGTAAGAAAAAGAGCAATTACCTAATTAAAACCGAGCCAACATTTTGAATACAGAGTTCTCTAAATAAGCTGGAGGAATGCTAATGAGCATGAGAAGATGCTCAACACTATTAGTTATTAAAGAAACACCATCAAAATCATGATGAGATAAGACAATGGTGAGAGTTCTCATGCCCAGAGAGACATCAGCTGTGTGAGTGAGGAGGGGCGTGATGGGGAGTGATGTGGCGTGATGGGGAGTGATGTGGAGTGATGGGGACACTTGTGCATTGCTGTTGGGAACATGAAAATTCAGTCACTTGTAAAGCAGTTTGGAAGTTAATCAAGAGTTAAGCATAGAGCTACTCTCCGATGGAATAATCACTTCTAGGCACATTCCCAAGAGAACTGAAAATATACTATAAAACACTTGTAGGGCCAAGTGTGCTGGCTCATGTTTTTAAACTCATAACTCAGGAGACTAAGGCAGAATGATCACCAAGAGTTTGAGGTCAGCTTGGGCTATAACATGAGCTCAAGACTAGCCTGGGATACATACCCAGGTCCTTTTTATAACAACAACAACAACAACAACAACAACAAAAATATGTAGGGTAGGTATGTAACTCAATGGTAGAGTTCTGGCCTAACACATGCAAAGCCCCGAGTTCAATCTACAGCATGGCAAGCAAGCAAAGGAACATCATTAAAGAAAGCATTAAAGAAAAAAATGCAAGATGATGTGGTGGTGCATAGATGTAATCTTAGAACTGGGGAAACTGAGGTAGGAAGCTACAGAGTGGAAGGCCAACCTGGGTTATATAGCAAGCCCCTGTCTCAAGCAAGCAAGAGAAGCAAGACAATGACAGTGAGAAAAAGGAAAGGAACAAGCCCTTGTCTAGGAGTGTCAGTAATGGCATTATTGGTGTGATTTATAATAGCTGACAATACATCCATGTAATGTCCATCAGCTCCTTAATAGAGAAGAAAAATGTGGTATCTCATGCAATCAAATATCATCCATTTACACAGAAGGAAAGCCTTGACACATTGTCACAACATCCATTTTGGGAACCTGATGCTAAGGGAAAGAAGCTATATATAGTGAACCACTTTGAGGACATAGTAACATCCACTGCATTGCTTACTTTAAGAGCATGTCTTGTGTGGTGAGTGAATCGCAGCTCATTGAAAAGGCATTTTGTGTAATGGGGCTCATTACTGACCAAGTCCCAGAGCACATTCCCTGAGATGGAGTGATGCATCATGGTTGAGTCATCCACAGAGTGCAGAGATGAGCAAATCTGGTTCATTTATAACTGAGGATTGAATGACGTAATCAGATGAAGATGAAAATGGAGTGTCCTGGGGCAGGGTAATCAGTTCTGATGATAATTTTCATTGATTTGATGTGATTGTGTGGATTCTTGTACAAACAGTGCTATGCTCCATCTCACCTTGCCGGGAAGTGGTCGTGACGGCTCCAGGATAGTGCTTGTATTTAACATAGAAGAAGTGCTCATGATGGCCTGGGTAGTGCTTGCGTTGCCTTTATGGAACTGGTCATGGGCAGTCCTGAATAGTGCTTGTGTGTTATTTATTGTGAGTTACTCTGTCTGAACATGCCTATGACCAGAACAGGCATTTTCTAAACACCTAATAAACAACTCCTCAGGTAGGTGTGCTGAGTGTTCTTCAAGTATCATGTAATTTTTAAAGCTTAGTGATTGTTGGATATAAACTGCCCAACAGACACGTCCTTCCAAAATGAAACTCACACTTTTTAAAAGAAATTTTAAAACTAAGCAGTGCTGGTAGTGAGCATGCACAGACTGAGATATTTGAGCTAAGGCATATATAAATAGCTGTGGCCGATGATCTTGCCTTGTTCATTTCTAAATACAGTGCTCTCCCTGCTAGCATTTAATTATGCACTGTACTAGGATAAAAACGGGCATTAGAAAAGATTGGTTTTTTAGGATGGATATGTTGGGACCTAAATATGGTTTAATCTCCGTGTCTGCTTTTGGAAAGCCAACAAACTGCAGATGAATGCTCATTTCTCGTAGAAGTGCATTGGGATATATTTGCCCATGTATTATTTGAAGACAGATCCGTATGCCATCAGTACAGGCTTCAACACATGGCAAGGGAGATGTTGAGGCCTTCTAAGAAGTCTCTATTTCCAGCCAAAGTGTCCTACAAATGTTCCCTTACTCACTTGTCTTATCACGCTCATCCTGGAGAACACGAACAAGTCCACTGGATGCTGAGGATGATTTTTAAATTATCTTCTTCCTCCATGTCTGGAGTAGATAATATTTGAACAAGCAACATTTTCCCATGAGAGTATGTATAAGTTTTACGATGATAGATTTACATAAACAACTCTCATTCCTTTTAAAGCAAAACACTGACAATAACAATGACAGTTGTTGTTATTTATGTGGTAGTTATCATATGCCCGAAGCTGGGAGGACATTTTGTAAATATTAACTCATTTGATTTATAGCATCTTTATATTGATAGCACCATTGTTACTTAAGTTCTATGATAAGACACAGTTAAGGTGGGGAGAGGTTGAAGAGCTCATTCCAAATGGTGCACAGAATAAGCAGCTGATCAAAGATTCACATTTAAGCTGTTTTCTGAAATATCTGTCTTTCCAGCCACTGCATTGTACCATGGCTCAGGATGCATGCTAGCCAGGAAGATACTGCTATGTGGTTGACTGCAAGTGTGGTTTTGTTGTATCAAATAAAAGGGATAATTTATCTGCAGTTTGCACTGTGTTGAGGTGAACTTCTCAAACAACTTTGCAGAACGCCAGGACCCAGCATGCCACAACTTGGTAATTATGACACTGTGGCCCTGAGCTTGGGTCTATTTGTCCTAGAAGAAGTACTTTTCTGGTCCTATTGTCCTTCTGCTCAGTCAAGATTTTCTTTCTACCTCCATGCTCACCTTTGAGCATCCTTTTTGTCCTAGAGAGCCTACCCATTTACATCTATTCTATAACATGGACTGATCTAATAACCAGAAAATAATCTCTGTTCATGTGGCATGTATTGGGTACTGAGGGGTAATCCCACCTAGTAAAGACAGCTGAGCTTATTTATTGCTGTAAGGTGCCTTCATATTAGAGATATTTCTTCCAGTAGCTCTTATAAGCTTCTATTCCATGTGCCCCTAGCCACAGGGACACACACACAACCCATATAGCATGACAGGGGACTCATATTACAGGGGTCTGGGGGAAGGAGCATGATTCTCTCCTGAGATTTTCTACGCTAGAACTGTCCATCAGGAGAGAACATGCTTTGGTTTCTGGCTACACAACTCTGAGTGTGAAAACGGTATGAAACTAATTATAAACTCCTGGGAATAGAAGCTGAGAAAATTAAGCCAGTACCTGGGAGGAGGAAGGGAAGCAGGGAGGAGAAAGGATAGAGGGAAGGAGATGGGGAGAGAGAGGAGATAGACAGATGATAAATAGATCGATCGATCGATAGATACATAGATACATAGATTCATAGATACATAGAGAATATGGGCTAGGAACAATTTAAAACCCTGGTTTTAGCTGTCTCTACAAACAGTCCTCTCTTCTGGAATTCAGTTGTGAGATATCAATCATAGTCCCTGCTTTGTACACAAATGGCTTTTTGAATTTCTGTTATTGACAGAGGAGGTTTGGCTAATACATATTGACACCACACTATGAAGACCATTGACATGCAGGTATGGCCCCAGAACCAGATAAGGAAAGTAGAAGCCCTGGCCACACAGAGGCAGAGAGAAAGCAATGCGGACTGTTCATTAGACTGATGTGGAAAGTTGTTCATCAGTTCCATGATGGTTAGTTTCAATTGTCAACTAGACATAATCTTGACTCACATCAGAAGGAAGTCTCAATGTAGAATTGTATAAATTATGTTGACCTGTGGGCATGCTTGTGGGGGATTATCGTGACTGTTTATGACCCACCACAGTGGGTGGCACCATTCCCTGGGCTGGGGTCTTGAAATGTATGAGAGCAGAGAACACAAGGTAAGTGTTAGCATGCTTATATTCACAGTTCTCTTCTTCTAACTTCAGATATAATGTGACCAGCTGCTTCAAAATCCTGACATCTTTATTTTCCTGTAATTATGGACTGTAACCTGGAATTGTGAGGAAAATAACCCCATTTTCCCTTAAGCTTTTGTCAGAATATTTTTATCACAGCAATAGGAAACAAGACTAAGACCAAAAAATTATAAGAAAAGCAAAACAAGAAAATGGAAAACAAACTAGGAAGGTAGCTCAGCAGGCAGAATGTTTGCCAGGTGAGCATGAGAATCCAGGTGTGTTCCCTAGCATGCACATAGAAAGACAGACATAATGGTGCATGATGGTAATTCCAGTCCCGGGGAAACAAAAACAGGAGGGTCCTTGAGGCTCACTTTCCAGCCAGTCTAGCAGAATTGATGGATTCCAGGCCAGTGAGAGACCCTCTCTCAGCAAAACAAGGTGGCCCACACCTTAGGAACAACATTCAAGGTTGTTCTCTGGCCTCCACATACATACATTTACCCCCCACCCCCGACACATACACATACACACAAATAAATGCCCTAAGAGCTAATTTCTGGGCATCTAGTGTGTGTAACAAATTGTCATGAAATTCAGGGGCCTGAAATACTCCACATTTGATGAATCCCGCAGTATCTATCAGGATGTGGAGTCCTAGTTGGGGCTTTCTAACTCAGGGTCATTCATGAAGCTACAGACAAAATGTCTGTAGCTGAGATTATCTGAAGGCTTGGCTAGCAACTGACAATCCCTTTCCAAAAGAACTCACTTGAGTGGCTGCTGGCAGGGGTACTTGGCAAGGGGCATCCTGGGTCTTCTCACAACATGGCATCCTGTGTCCCTCAGAGTGTACAGTCCACGAGAAGATGGAAACAGCAGTGATTTTGCCACTTCAGTGATGTTCTGCCATTTCTAGGACATTCTATTAGATGACAAGTCAGCCCTTTTCCATGTGAGAGGAGACACAAAGGGATAAATACCAGATGCAGGTATCATGGGGGCCATCTTCAAGACTGTCTACTCTGAGTTATCATTCAGAAGAGACCTTGAAACTATTTTGTATATATTCAGAAAAGAAGCTGGACACCTGTGGAAGATTTCAGTAGGTTCCAAATCCATGGAAATGAAGTCAGTAATTTATAGGGATAATTGTGGATCAAAATCAGGTATTTCCTGACACAGAGTGAGTACTAGAAATCAACATTTTTAAGTAGCGTTAAAAAGGGTATGTTGGGCTGGGTTGTATCTCACTGGTAGAATGCTTGCCTAACATGGTGGGTCACCGCAGCTACAAACTTAACTTCGGATGAGCTGTTGAAAGAGGGGTCATTACAGTGGGTAGCTTCAGGAGTCAGAATTATTCATAAGACTTTTGATCTGGCTGTGTTGTAAATACACAGACATGCCTTCTTTCATTTGATTTATAAAATGTCTTACCTTTATGGCTGAGGGGAGCCTGAGTCAGGAAGACTATTGGTTTGAGTCCAGCCTGGGCTACATAGCAAATCCAGGTGAGTAAATCCAGTTACGAGGTGAGAGAGACCCTACCTCAAAAAATCAAATAAATGAGCTCCATATAAACACTAGCAGAAGTTGTAAAGTCCTATCTCTTCTGGGCTCTTGGTAGACTATGGTCATAGACAATTAGTGTCTCTCTGTGATGATGTTTTCTCAACAAAGGACTACTATTCAGATACACCCAGGGAAACAAACCCACTGCTGCTGCTACTTATATGGAGCAGGCTAGGCCTGGCTGAGAAAGTGGACCTGGTGCCTGGTACTTTTGCTTCCCTCTAGCTTTATGGCCATGTTACATCATCTGATCTCTCAAGGTGCGTGTATCCCCAGAAATAAATAAATGTTCATCTACACCAATGGATCTTAAACTCTGCACTATTTCTGGGCATTCACCCGTGTGCTAGACTCTAAAGGAAAAGGGATGCAACCAGTGTTTCTATGTGAATAGAAAAAGCCCCATGCATCATCTGTGGTCACTATTGAGGTCACTGTGGTCACTCTGCATGTAGGAGAGCTCAGTGGACCCTGGCTGAGATGGGATGGTGGCACTCTCTTATTTCTCTACATTTCAGCATTTGGTGGTTTAATGAGTAATTGATTAAAGAAATAATGATCTCTTCTAGCTGAGATTTCTCCATTAAGTTACCTTCTGGATAAAGCTTAGCTGTTTTATTAAAACTGACATTACATTCACATTTCAGCTATTGGGGATTCAAATATCTGTGCCCAGATAGTCCCTCTTCCCTGGAAAGCCAGGCAGCCGACAACAGAGAAAGGCACTGGTTGGACTATCTCTGGGTCCAAATTCCTTTTACTAGTTAGGGTTTTCCTCTTGGTCATTGAACTACTTCCAAAATACATGATTGCCTAAAAAAAACTTCTTCCCCCCCCTAACTGCTGTAAAGAGCAAGGGATTCAACCCCACTCTTAGGCGTCGAGGAGTCATTTCTGGACCACTCTGATGGAGTCTTGCTGAAGTCTCTCTGACATCACAAAAGGGAAGGATTTTAAATCAGGACCCAGGACAGTCAGGGAGAGACAGCTGTTTCTAATAGCCCATTTTCAGCATTACATGCCTGGCTTTCTGGGTGGCTTTTTCTACCATCATCTTCTGGATTTATGATAATTGAGTCTCTGGGAAAAGTTATCCCCCCAACCTACAACTCCTCTAAGCCTCACCAGAGAAAACACAAGCTGTTTTCTTCTGTGTTTTAAAGCTTATTTAGGCTGCAGCTTCTCTGTGGCGTTCACTGAGGAAAGATGAATGACAGCTGCTTAGGCACCAACCTGCAGAGGGGCAGAGAATGGAAGGCAGGTTGCAGTTGTTCAAAAGGACACTTAGCTGCAGGCGACCATCTCCAAATCTTGTTGCTTCTGCTGAATTCACTCCTCTCAGGCAGGACATGCAAATAAACGTGTGATCTGGCTTGAAAAAATACAAAACTAAGATTGTATTCATGCAAACAGTAGTCTGTGTGGATTGCTACTAACAGGTCATTTTTGAAGACCTGGATCCCATTTTTCATGGTGTGGGAAGTTCATCAGGTACTTTGGGTTGAAACTTTCAAACTGGGGACCAGCTTGCTTGGCCTTTCTGCATTACAGGGCATAATACACATGCATCTGGATAACCAAGGGAGTCTAAACAGAAATTTAGAGTCAAGAAAACCTAATCCCAAATCAAATACTTAATTTTATATGTAGCGACTCTGTGCCTTGGATCAATGACTTGATACTCGCCAATCTGCCTTCTCATTGGGGAAACTATACCTTGAAGGGCTGTGGGAATATTAAACAAAATTTAAACAAGATAATGGATTTAACATCCTTACCGCAGTGCCTGGGGCACACTACGCATTCAAATAGCAAATGCTATTATTGATTTAAAATACGTACTAAATTTAATGTGCATATATATCATATATATGTATGTGTGTGTATAGAATGGGGAGGAAGAAGGCAGGCAGGCAGGAAGAAGGAAAGGAAGGAAGGCAGATAGATGGACAGAAGGAGGGAGGGGAGCATGGAGAGAAATACAAAGGCATCTTATAGAAGGGGCTGTAGTAGTAACAGATCCTACAAAGTTCTTGTCTTGGATGGGTGGCTGATGGACTCGGCTGAGCTCTAGAGAAGGACTGAGTATGCTTTTTGCAGAACACGATCAAGCAGAAGACAAGCGATGTTGGCAAGCTACTCTATTACAGCAGAGAACTGCTCCACAGCAGACTGTGAAAAGACGGGGGTATGAAAGGGACCATGGAACAATGGAGACAGAACAATGGAGACAGAGTGCAACCGGGCTTAAGGCGTTCTAGACCTCAGAGCCTTACCTCAAGCAAAGAGTACCAGCACAAGGCATAAATGTGACATTGGTAGAGCCCTGCTCACTGGATGAAACTTGGGAATGGGCTGTGGGCAGGTGACTTGAGTGATGTACATGCTTATGAAGATGCACATAAGGGTTGTGGGTCTAAAAGATGCCCCAGTATTTGTGATTCCTAATGCCCTGAAGTCTTCCTCCTCTCTCCCTGCCTGTGCAGTATATTCTAGCTCCACCTTCACCTCTAAGCCCATTGACCCCCAATTTTTCTCCTTTGGACTGAATGGCAGGACCAGGGGCCACACTTATGGTGTTATATGCCTCCCCCTTGCCCCATGAGTGATAGCTAACATACTACCTTAAGGTGCTGGGGAAGGCCATGTGCATGACACCTGTCACTGGATGGTTGGAGTCCATTATTAGTCTAATAATTAGTCATTATTAGAGGTTATTAGTTAGGTATAGGAAGATATTGCTTAGAACCCAAGGGTTGCACTTGGGAGCCTTTGGCCAACCAGAGGCTGCAGGACACAGGCTCTGTGGTAGTAAGTGGGTATGGTCTCCTGATTTATAAGAGAGACTATGATTGATTTGCTTGAATGATTCTGTGGGCCAGGGCAAACAGGGAGTATTGTATTAGGGATCTGCTGCATGAGAGCTTGGTCTTTTGGTTGAGAATGTCTGCTGGGCTAGAGGACTTTTTTCTGGGGAGAGGAGCTTGTCATTCGGCCATTGGAGACCTTCTAATTTTACCAAATGTCACCACTTCCACTTCATATTATCTTGAAGACTAATTTCAGGCGTTATACCATTGCTGTCAAAACTGAAATTGTGGCTGGGGCACTAGAAACAAGTATGGCATGGAGTTCACGGAATGCATGGAATGCGTAGAATGCATGGAATGCATGAGCGGGTGAGACTGGTGAGGATAATGGTGGCAATAGCAGCCAGGAGCTTGTATCATCACCCATTGTGGTCACAACCTGCTTTGTTTCTCCTGTTGAGGTGACCAAATGCCTGAAAAGAAGTGACCTAAGGAAGGAGGAAGGTGTTTGGCTCACTGTGTGAGGGTACAGTACACCATGGTGGGGAAGCATAGGAGCAAGAGTGTGAGATGTCTGGTCGCAATGCAGACACAGTCAGGAAGCAGAGAGAGATGGATGCTGGTGTTCAGTTCATTCTCCTTTTTATTCAGTCCAGGACCCTAGCCCAGAGGGTGGTGTGGTCAATGTTTAAAGCAGATCCTCCTCCACCCTTAGTTCAACCTCTCTGGAGACATACTCATAGACACACCCAGAAGTGTGTTGGTGTTTTGCCTTGGAGATTCTAAGTCCAGTCAAGTTTTTAATGAAGATAAGCTATCATGCCACTGTGTCTAGAGAGAAGATGCC
>CABHPR010114363.1:0-26812 GCA_902168415.1 Peromyscus melanophrys | reverse complement strand
AGCACATATAACACACATGACACAGAACACACACTAAACACATAGAATATATAGCAAACACACAACATATTCAACACTTCCCAAAATAACATGCACAACACACATGAACTAACAAAATACAGAAATAACTGAAGTCTCACTTGCTGAACCAATAAGTTTTCTAAAGTTGCTTACAGAAGCAAAAGAGAGAGCTGAAATACTACTACATGTGTGACTCCCTAACAGTTGTATCACTAAATCCTAGCCCATGGGTAAGGACTTAGAGAGCTGCTTTCTTCCAGCTTCATGCCCAACTTTCAAGCTGCACTGGAGAGCTGCCTCTAGAACACTTGTGAGGAGGGGCTTGTGAATCTATGACATTCCCAAGCTTCTGAAGCATTTGAGCTTCCCTTTATATTACACTTTCGCATTAGGAAAGTTGAGAAACACTGCATTAGAATGAAGGAAAGTTTTTGATGTGTTGATTTTGTTATGGGATGGTCATCCAGGTATGCTTGACATCGGGCAAGTACTCACTACATATTAATAATTGCTGTGATTAACACATCCACATCCTCTGTCTCCCAGACTGATGATGATGCTAATGGACTATGTGGACACTGTATTCCTACCATGCAACTTAAAATGCATCAGAGGCTCAGAGTTGTTAAGTGCTGAAGCTAATAAGATCTTTTCTTTCTAAAAAGCACACCTGAGATTGCAGCCAGTTTCACCATATTGGCTAAGTTCTTTTCTGCAAAGCTCTTTGGAATGAAGCACGGAGATTAGATCCAGATGTCATCTTCATGAGCAAGTGAAATGGCCTGAGAGAGCCTCTCCCCACAGTCCACCCAAGAAATTAAGCCTCACGCCAAGCTCTGGTTGAGGGTAGCTTCAATGTTAGCCTGTTGCTGGAAAATTTCTCTGGAGCTCCCAAGTCCCGCCAGCTCCCAAGTCCCACCAGCTCCCAAGTCCCACCAGTCCCAGAAACCACTTACAAAATAAACACACAGACACTTACATTATTTAAACTGCTTGGCCATTAGCTCAGGCCTATCATTGTCTAGCTCTTACTCTTATATTTAGCCCATTTCTATTAATCACTACTTTGTCACGTGGCTCGTGGCTTACCGGTACTTTACATCTTCCTTGTTCTAGCCGTGGCTCCAGGCAGTCTCCTCAGCCTTCCACTTCCCAGAATTCTCTCCTCCTTGTCCCGCCTATACTTCTTCCTGCCTGACCACTGGCCAATCAGTGTTTTATTCATTGACCAATAAGCAACATGTTTAACATACAGACCATCCCACAGCATTAGCCTAAGAAGTTGGGTACAGTATGCCTCTGCCTTCTCTGTCTCTGTCATTGCTAGAAGACACCCATCAAACTAATTGCAGAATAAGGCAAGAAATCACATTACACTTTATAATGGGCTAATTAGGTAAATATGTTAGAAAGTGCTCCCCATAGGGCCATTTCTCAGTTATGCTGTTGGTAATCAGCACTTGTCTTCCATGTGTCAGAACATCAGAAGCAAAGCTGCTCGCTTTCCTCATTATGTCATACTAATGAAATAAGTTGAGTGGCGCATGGGGAATACCCATCCCCTGCAGTTCTTAGAAGGGATATATTATGTCTAGGAATATGAACTAAGTATTGATCATCTGAGCATTGTAAGCAGATGTGGAAACATTAGAGAGAAACTTCTATTTCCCCATGAAGAGTTTCTTGGCTCAGATAAGCTGTTTGTAGGCCAGCTGATCAGCCCTGGCCTTCTCTGATTCCATGATCACCTGTGCACAGCAGATGGTGAGCAGACTGAGAGTCAAAGTTGGTAGCTCCACTTTCCAGAAAGTAGGCAAAGATATTTGTCTGTGATGTACTTGGAGCTAAAAGTATAAACAGTCTCGAGGTTATTCATTTCCTGCTGAGCAGACCATGAAGGGTGAAGGTGGAAAATGAGGGTGAAAGAATCCCTGGGGTTGATGGTGTTTGCTAGATACACTTACATTGTGAGAGCTAGGACAGGACATCGGGCCCATGGTGATGGTCACATCACAGTGTTTGGCAAACAACAGTATCTGCCTCATTTCTTCACAATAAAATTCATGGGCCATGTGATGTGGGCTGAAGAATTAGGTTTGGAAATGAGCAGGAATGGGGAGTTTCCAGATGCCCAAGGATAGAAAATCACTGTCAATGCTGTGTAGCCATCACCTACCACCCACTGTTACCACACTGGACAGCGAGAGTTTCTTCTGGATTCTAAATATTTCAAAATCCTGGGAACAACCATCAGATTGAGGGTCTTCTGTCATACACTCACTCCCTGACTAGGAACTTTTGTTTTTCATATCAGAAGACAAGATTATGGGCTTTCTCTCTCATGGAGATTACACGACCACCAAAGGAAATTGTGGTGCTTTTATGGAAGAGTATGGACATTAAACAGCCTCAAATGAATTGGTTTAGTCCTGAGAATTCAAGACTAAAGTGGTTTTGGCCCACACTAAAATATTCTATGAAGACTGAGTCAACCCTCTGTTCATCCTGAGTGTTCTCATGCTGTCCTTTACTGTTGTCACTAGTCACATGTGGTTATTAAAATTTAACTGAAATTAAAAAGAAGTTGCAGGCAGTTCTATTACTCTGCAATGCACTCCCATTGCAGTCTAATAAATTAACTTTCTTGCTGAAACAAAACAAAACCTAGAAAGCAAAATGTTCGGTTTCTCAGTTGTATTAGCCATATTCAAGTCCTAGAGCTACATATGTTTACAGGCCACCTTTACATCTAATAGAAATATTGATCCCTTTTTTAACCTCAGACTGTTTGTACATATCCTGAAGGTTTAATGGTACATCTATGATGTTTTTTTCTGTTTGTAGCACTAGGGACTGAACCAGACTTTGTGCTGTAGGCAAGTGATCAACCCAGCCTCTTACTTTTTTGTTTGTGCTCTTACAAAACCTTATTTACAAGAACAAATGACAGAATAGGTTTGCCCAACTCTAGTCTAAAGCATAAATCAAAAATGGAGGGAGTTCAAGCCTTTTTTTTTTCTTTTGAGGCATTTTAAATTTGCATGTTTGAATTATTATTACATATTTTGGAATTGTGAAAAATTTTCTTCTATTATTTCTTTAAATAATATTTTTATTAATCTTTGAGAATTTCATACAATGTATTTTGATCATATTTATCCTCCCATGTCCTAACTTCTCTCAGATTCACTCCATCCAATTTCATATTCTCTCTCTTATTTTTTTTAATTGTAAAACCCATCGAGTCCAACTTCTGTTGCCCAGATAACCTTGGATTTCCTACCCTTTTTAATTTTGAGACACAGACTTACCAAATTTCCCAGGTTGGCCTTGAACTTGTGATCTCCCTGAGCTTCTTCTGAATCTGAGACTACAGGCCAGAGCTCCACACCTGGCTTGCTCTTTTCCTCCCTGCCCTGCTTTAAAACTTCATTTTATATGGCATCAACTCCAAGGGAATGAAGAATTGGAACTTGAGAGAAATAAAGAGAATGACCATCAGTACATATGTGAGTCTTATTCCCTCAGATAGATAATAATTATTCCTAAGCCCTTGCTACTCTGAGGCATTATTTTTATTACCCTGGAGTAGTTCTGGAAGCTGGTCTCCCCATGCTGTGATACTTCTGAAACTGTAAGCCACCACCTCAATTAAATGTCTTCCTGTATAAAAGTTGCCATGGTCATGGTGTTTCTTCACAGCAATAGAAACCCGAACTGAGAAAGACGTTGGTACCAGCTGGGGGTATTGCTGTGACAGGCCAGACCATGTTTTTATTTGAAGGAAAATGGACCTTAGGACTATATTAGAAAAGCAGTTTAATGTTTTAAGTGCTGCTTAATGGTCTATATGAATAGAAGCACAGTGGTGCTGAGGGTGATTTTAACTGTAGGGGGCTGGCTCAAGAGGTTTCAGAGGAGAAGAATATTAATATGTGTACTAGAGATCATTCTTGTGAAATTTTGGTGAATAATGTGGCTACTTTTTGCCCTTGTCTGAAGAGTCTGCCTATGGCTTAAGTGAAGAGTTTTGGATTAATTCCATTGGCAGAGGAAATCTCAAAACAGCTTAGTATAGACTCTATCATGTGGTTACTGGTGTTCATGCTTATAAAGATTGAGAATGAAAAGGAGAAAGGTAAACAAGAAAAATTAAAGATATAAAATAAGTTGAGGAGAAAAGGAGCACCAGGAAGTGGAATGGAGCTAAGTCTTGTGTTCAAGGAGATGAACAGATTAAGAAATGGAATACTTGATGGAAATGATATTGAACTTGTTTCAAATTCAGTGGCTCTGATTCAACAAGCCACAATGGTTAAAAAAAAAAAAAAGGATATCAGAAAGTTTTTGGATGGTATCTATTTGTCTGAAAAGGGAACAGTGCAGCAGGCTGATAAAAAAGATGTAAGTTACCCAGCTCTAGAAAGAAGATCCTGAATTTAAGTATGATTTGGGGTGTCTTTTGGAACAATAAAAGATTTGTGCTAAAAGAAAAAAACAAATGGAATAAAAGGAGTGGTGACCTCTTGGCAAGATCCCATCCAGCTAAGTTTCCAACTTGTGAAAGGAAATTAAAGACAAGCTTAGAGCCAGGTCTGGTGGTGAACAGCACTGGGAAGGTGGAGGCTGACCTCTGAGTTTGAGGTCAGCCTCGTCTACAGAAGAAATTCCAGAACAGTGCTCAGCTAGTGAAGGAAACCATGGAAAACAGAAAGCTGGTGAAGATGTAATTGAACAAGGGGGCCATGTTCCAGCCCCAGTAAACAATAGAACTTGGCAGCTTTAGTCATGTATATCTGGATTTAAGGATAGAAGAAAGAGGCTATGGAATTTGCCTCCAAGACTCAGGAAAGCTGGTGAGGCCAGGCATGTGTCAGAGGTGTCCCTGAATGGAAACCTAAAGAGGCCATTGTGCGAAGCTGTGAAGTTGAAGCTTGGATTGCTTTGGAGACCCCAAGATGTTGGAGATTCCAGAGCCATGGGATACCTGATGAAGGGAGCTGCTAACAGGGAGTGGAATCAGCTCACGAGAAAGAAATATGCTGCAGTCAAAAAAGCTGAAAGGAGGTAGATATCTGAAGAGCATTTTGACATCAGACATGGAGATGTAGAATTTGGAGTTTGCCCAGCTGGTTTTTAGTCTTGCTTTGGTCTAGTATTTCCTCACTATGCTCCCTTCCTTATGTTTGGGAATGCTAATGTACAACTTGTGCCACTATATTTTGGAATTATGTGATCTACTTTTTGGTTTTGCTTTTACAGGTGATTACAGCTAAGAGACTGCATGAGTCAGAAAAGACTTTGAATTTTAGATTTTTAAGTAAGTTTGGGACTGTTACAGACTATGGGGACTTTTGAAGTTGGACTGAATGCATTTTTGCATTATGATATGGCTATAAGCCTTTGGGGCCAGGGAGAAGAATGTGGTGGTTTGAAAAAAAAATGTCCCCCAAAGAGGGTGGCAGTGTTAGGAGTTGTGTCCTTATTGGAGTAGATCTGGTCTTGTTGGAGGAAGTATGTCACTTTGGAGGCAGGCTTTGAGATCTCATATATGCTCAAGATACCACCCAGTGTCTCAGACCACTTCCTGTTGCCTGCACAAGATATAAAACTCTCAGCTACTTCTCCAGTGCCAGATCTGCCTATATGCCACCATGTCCCACCATGATGATAATGGACTGAACCTCTGAACTGTAAGCAAGCCACCCCAATTAAATGTTTTTATTCATAAGAGTTGCCATGGTCATGGTGTCTCTTTGTAGCAATTGAAAACCTAACTGAGACAGCACCCTTTCCCAAGATTGTATCAGCAGTAACAACTGTTAGGCAGGAGACTCACTTGTGTTGTTGGTTGTTTTTGCTCTTTTGGAGGGCCCACTACACAGCTCCCAAACAAATCACACATGGAGGCTTATTCTTAATTACAAATGACCAGCCTTATCTTGGCTTGTTTCTTGTCAGTTTTTCCTAACTTTACATTATCTCATCTACCTTTTGCCTCTGGGCTTTTTTCTTTTCTTACTTCTGTATATATTACTTTTACTCATACTCCATGGCTGGCTATGTAGCTGAGTGGCTGGCCCCTAGCATCCTCCTCTCCTTGGTCTTTTGCTCTTTATTCTTTTCCTCCCATATTTCTCCTATTTATTCTTTCTGCCTGTCAGCCCTGCCTATCCTTTCTCCTGCCTTGCTATTGACGATTCACCTCATTATTAGACCATCAGGTGTTTTTGACAGACAAGCAACACAGCTTCACAGAGTTAAACAAATGCAACATAAAAGAATGCAACACATATTTGCATCCTTAAATAAATGTTCCACAGCATAAACAAATGTAACACATCTTAAAATAATATTCTACAACACACTTGCTCACCCAAGATGTCTGCAAGTTCTGTAGGAAACCCCAGAGCTGCAGCTTTTGTGAGTCATCACTCATGCTGGGGTGGGCTTCTAATGATACAGGCACCTTCTAGTAATGCATGCTCTGGCAAGTAACCCCAATAAACTTTCTGATTTACTAATCTAGACTTGGATAAAATAATTTCTTTGACCTGTCATTGTGTCTTGTCTAAGGTGAAGAGATTTGAGTTCCCATTTCCATAGAATTAACAGCATGCTCAGTAAGGAGCCACTGGTATCAGCACAGACATTTCTATTTAGGGGCTGAAGAGATGGCTAAGCAGTTGACAGCACTTGCTCCCTTTTCAGGGATCCCAAATTCAGTTCCTGGCACCCATGTTGGGTGGCTTACAACTGCCTGTAACAGTTGCAGGGGATCCAACACTTTTGTCTTCTGTTGTCACCTATATACACAGATAATTAAAAATAATAAAAGAAGAAAAAATGCTTTATGGCTATCAATCAATTCAAAAACTTAACTGATGCAGGTGTGGTGGTGCAGGCCTGTAAGACCTGTGCTCAGGAGGAGCAGCAGAATTGTAAATTGATGGCTAAATTGGGCTGCATGGCAAGATCCTGTATTAAGAAAAGACAGCAGCATATCTGTGTTTGTGGTCCAGCCTGTTGGGTTCTGTGTTGATATCCATGGCCCTTGTTGTCACCAAGAGCCACATGGACATCCAGGGTCTGGGCTGCCACATAGGGCCATGTTAGTGTTTGAGGGTCATACCCTTGACAGGGCCACACAGAGCTGAGCAGCCTGTGCTGCCACCTGGGGCCATGGTGTCATCTAGGCCTGGGCTGCTGCCTAGAGCAATGTCTGGGTCTGTGACCCTGCCACAGAGTAGTCTGCATTGATGTTCATGGCTCCTGTCACCACCGAAGACAGTGAGGATAGGGCTGAAGAGTTGGCTCCGCCACTCACTGGCTGCAGCACTAGAGATAACTGGACTTGCCTCTTACCAACTGCACTACTTGGGAGAGCAGGCCCTGCACCTTGTCTGAACAGCACAGTAGAGCTAACCATGTTGGCATGGGTGTGGGTTAGCCAGTCCTGAGTGTGTGAGACTGGGAGAGCTAGCCCCACTATATGTCACATGATGGCATGGGAGAGGGACAGATTCCTCCCTCACCCCTTGCAACCTATTGCAGGTGAGAAAACTAGTCCCAGGGTCACAAGAGTAGAAGAGTTTGTCCTACCCCTTACCAGCTGCAGCACTTAGGAGAGTGGGCCTTGCACCTCACCTGGGCAGCACAATAGAGCCGACCTTGTTGATGGGGTGCAGATGATCTGGCCCTGTGAATGTGCATGGGAGATCTGGCCCCACTCCTCATTTGCCATATGGTAGAGTGGGCAAGTGAGAGATGCTCTCCCCTATCCCCCACTCCTCACTAACTGTGGTGGGTGAGAAAGCTGGCTCTGAGGTCATGAGAGTGGGAGAACAGGCCTTGCACATCACTGGTTGCAGCACTCAAGAGATTGGGCCCTGCACCTCACCCAGGCAAAACAGTAGAGCCCACCCTGTTGGTGGGGGTGCAGGTAAGCCAGGACTGAGTGCATAAGAGCAGGAGAACTGATCCTATCCCTCCCCTTGTCTGCCATATGGTGGCATGGGTGAGGAAAAGATGCCCTCCCCCCCCATACCCCTTGCCACCTATGGCAGGAGGAAGAGCTGGACTTGGGGGCATGAGAGCAGGAGAACTGATCCTGCACTTCACCAACTGCAGTACTCAGGAGACTGGACCCTGCACCTCCCCTGGGCAAAGCAGTAGAGCCGACCCTGTTGGTGTGGGTGCTTGTGAGCCGACCCCAAGGGCACAAGAGCAGAACTGGCCCCACTCCTTGCGGCCTGCTGTGTGGGTTGAGCTAGCCAGGGCTGCTGTGAATATTGCTCTGTATGCTGTGAATGTGTTGCTCTGATTTGATTGATAAATAAAATGTTGATTGGCCAGTAGCCAAGAAGGAAGTATAGTATATGTGGGATAAGCAGAGAGGAGAATTCTGGGAACAGGAAGGCAGAGTCAGGAGTCACCAGCCAGACACAGAGGAAGCAAGATGTAAAAGTACCAGTAAGCCACAAGCCACATAGCAACTTATAGATTAATAGAAATGGGTTAATTTAAGATATAAGAACTAGATAGCAAGAAGCCTGCCGTGGCCATACAGTTTATAAGAAAATAAATCTCTGTGTGTTTACTTGGGTTTCAGCAGTTGCAGGAGCCAGGTAGACACAGGAAAACTCCAGCTACACAGGGCAGTATTGGAGAGCTCATCTTGGTGGTGACACTGAGGGAAAGCTAACAGGCTGACTAAACCAGCTACCACCCAGGACCAGAACTAGGGCTTTGAATTGGTCCACCCCAACATGCACCTCATCTATCAATTGCTGGAGCCTGCAAAGGGGACAGAGCTGCAGATCTAAAGCAACAGGATCTCCATGACACAAGACAGCAACAGGATATCCAGGGGGAGTCCCAGGAAAGGCCCAGTATCTAGAATGTAACAGAAGCTAGAGGCTTCAAACCAGAATGATTACAAGTAAAGATATGTGGACTACAGGCATACTGTGTGAATCACTGTGTCACACTACAGCTTCCACACTGAGACTTTCTTTTTGCTTTTAGTTTATTGTTTTTCTTTTAAATTTTATTTTTCTTTGGTGGAGTGTGAGGTTGCAAGGGTAGAGGGCAGATATGAAGGGAGGGGAGAAGAATGGGATCTGGATGCATGATGTGAAATCCACAAAGAATCAATAAAAAGTTTTTTTTTTAAAAAAAAGACAAGAAAGGACAGCAGGAAAGAAAGGAGGGAGGAAGGAAGAGAGGGAAAGTAAGAAAGAAAAGAAAAAAAGAAAAGTGAACAGAAAATTTAGTTCAGATGGGCAGAGAATTTTCAGTGGGTCAGTAGTCAAGGTAACAGAATGGTTACTTATAGTACAAATTCAACCATCTCATTTGTTTCCCACAGAAACTAGGGCACTAAGTAGTCAGATGGTTGTGTATGCATCATCATATGCATGTCCACCTCAAGAACCTCATTTCCAAAGGGGATTCTAAATTCATCAAACAACGAATTACCTGTCTTTCCCCTACTCTGAGCAACCACCATTTTACTTTCTGTATCTAACAAGCTGACTGTTTTATGCACCTTTCAGAAATATAATCACATAACATTTGATGTTTTTTGTGTCTAACTTACTTTGCTTAGCATAACATCTTCAAGATTCATCTATGCTGTAGCGTGTGCCAAAATTTTGTTCTTTTTACCTACTGAACTATCTTCCCTTCCCTTAAAAAAATTGAGCAATGGCTTTACCCAGTAAGGCCTCAACTAGTGAAGTAGTGATTAGCTTGAAGTACCTTGTTGGAGTGAGAGGCTTGGCTGAAGGCTTCCATGACCAGTGCTGGGATATATCTGTCACCTCTCCCTCAGCAGAAACCCTTCCTGCACATGACAATTTGTGTTTTCATTGACTGTGTATTCTTAATGATATGAATGGATCCCGATTTCCCAACCCTTGGGAGGATTTGTTTCCATAGTTTTATTGTGCACCTAGAAGCTCAGTAAATTTATTGAATGTTGTAGGGCAGAGAGACCAGAAATATCAGTGGCAAAAAGAAAGAAAAGGAAGGAAAGGAGGCAGGGAGGGAGGGAGGGAAGGAAGACTTTAAGTTGAAACTCAAGGAGAGGGGCTTGGGAGATGGCTCAGCAAGCCAAGTGCTTGCCACACAAGTGTGAGGACCAGAGTTAGGATCCCTAGCATTCATGTTTAAAGCTAGGCAGTTATTGTAGACATCTATAATCCTAATGCTTCAGAGGCAGAGACCGGAGACCCACAGAGCAAACTGGCTTGGTAGACTAGCCAAATAATAGCTCTTGGGTTTAAGTGAGAGATCTTCTCTCAATTCATAACATGGACAACTTTTGAGGTCAGCATCTGATATCATCTCTGGCCTTCACACATATGCAAACACACAGGTGAAGAAGAATACACACACCATGCACACAAATACACACATACACTCTATACACACTACACGTAAACACTACATATACACAAACACATATACACTATATACACACACAGTATACACACTATACCATACTGTACACACACCACACACAAACACACACTATACACACACAAGCACACACACTATACACACTATACCATACATACACACACCACACACACACTATACACATATACTACACAGACAAACATACATTCTACACATACACTATACATATATACTATACAGATTAACATACTACATACATACTATATACACACACTACACAGAAACACACGCACTATATACACATACTACACAGACACACACATACATCATACGCAGACACATACAGACACACACACACACACACACACACACACACGGTAGAGCTTAGCATAGTGGCACCTGACTGTAATCCCATTATGAGCCAGAGAGATCTCTGTCTAGAGGCAAGCATGGTCTATAATGAGACCCTGTGTCATAGCAAATACTCCATCCCAACAAGACCCTTGAGGGCAAATTCTAATTTAGTGCCCTCTTTCCTTTAGACTTCCTCAAGGCTCATCTTCTCTTATCTTTATCTCTTACACTTCTTCAGAGAAGAGCTGGAAAATGTTCCTCATGATGCTGTGGAATGATTCTCTGTTCCCATAGCTAATTTCCAGTCCTCTGGGAGAGTTTGGAGCTTGTGTTGGGGGAGACGGTGCCGTGAAAACCTCTCCAATGGAGGAACTGCTGGCTCCCCTGTTTTCCCCTCATTGGCAGGAAAGGGACTTGGTTTGGAATCTTGATGAAGCATTTCAACAGTGAACTGTCAAAGGATGTCTCAGAAACAAAGCAAAAATAAAATAAAAAAAATTTCCTACCTGGAAACTGTTGCCTTCCTGTAGGAAAACCCAGTTGTTTATTGTAATCACCTACAGAATAAAAATGTATACTGAAGTCCCCAATTAATTTTTAATCCACTAGAGATTATGAAAGGACTGTCAGCCTAGGGAATAAAAATAGTTTAGTGGGGTATCTTTTTTTTAAGGGAAAATTTGTATTGTTATTTCTATTGTTTCCAAACAAAGCCCTGGATATGGGCCAGTGATTGCCAGTAGGAGTGTGATAGTGGCAGTAATAACGGGCAAGGAGTGAACACTAGTTTGCACATTTGATCTATTGACTGAGCTGGAGGATAATTAAAAGGATCTCTTCAGATTGTCTGCTTGAGTGCTGCTGAGGCAGGAGATGGATGACCATGCTTTGTGGCTGCTGAGATACTAATCAGAGCCAGGTCTGACGGATCAGGCATCTCCTGGAAAACAGAAATCTTTATCCTCTAGTCTCTTCTGCTGCATTAGTGAATATTTTCTAGTCTTTCTACAGAGTCCTTGAAACTTTCCTCACATTCTCCTGTCCTTCAAAAATAAGATCTCCAAAGAATGATGCTGATGAACAAGATTCCCAAGAACTTTAGATGAAGGATGAGATTGAGATGCGAGAAGACACAAAGAACAAGCATGGGTGAGTTCATGAGCAGGTTTGAATCCACTGGCCACTCTGATGACTGTAGGATACACCTGAGAACTGTTCCCTACAAGGATGAGGACTTGTCACTCTTATTGGTCAACTCCCTGGTACCTCTGGTCTTCTATGTGAGGGTAACACACAGTTCAGTGACCAGAGAATCCTCCCTCCCCTCAGGACAGACAGAGGCAGGAGGCAGAACTATTTGCCTCTGCCTTCTGGGATTCACTGAGAGGGAAGAAGACACACAGGGCCTGCACAGGGCTCATGGTCCCTTGCTCATCTTGCCGTTAGGTCCTCTTTTGTTCTTGCATCTGCTTTCTACCATTGCTCATGTATAGACTGGGATGGTGATAGCTCCTAAAAGGGGACACTTTTGGTTTATTTGTCCACCTCTTCACTCTTTCTGGGAACTACTTCATACTTTTGTGCTGTTTCTCTTTCTCCTGATCACATGGTTTCTCTGTGTTTTCTTAGTTGAGTGTTGGTTCAGAGATGAATACAGCCCTAAGCTTGGCCATTAGAGGCACTTCCTTGTGAACTGGTGCACTGGGCTAAGGAAGAAGCAGAAACACATGAAGCTAGAGGGTTGCTTGTGGCCAGAGTCCATTAGAAGGAGTGATGCTCAGGGCAAGCTTCTCTGAAGTGGGAGAGTGGAGGAAGCTGAGCCTTAGAGAAGAGGACAGATATGAGGGAAGCTACCTGAGTTCTTTCAAGTGATGCTTCTCAGAGACCTACACCCCTCCTCTTCCTCTTGTCTTATATACATCCCAATTTCCTACTAATAAGTGAAAAAGAAGCAGAAATGTAAGTTGAATTAAAAACTGTATCCTTGCAGAGTCCCTACTTATGAAAAATTGAAGGTATTAGTTGGGTGACAAACTACCTGATATTAATTTTTTTTTATTTTATGTATGAGTATTTTTCTTCATATCTGTGTGTGCATCATGTGTGTTCCTGGTTCCTGGGGAGACCAGAAGAGGGCATCTGATCTCCTGAAATTGGAATTATAGATAGTGGTAATTCCATGGTTGGCTTGCTCCATTGCTTTGGAAGCCAGTCTGTGGTAAGGCAGAAGGGTGTGGCAGAAAAATGGATAAGAGAGGAGAAAGGGGAGAGTGTCAAGGTAATTTGAGGCCCATAGCAGCCTAGTTCTTCCAAAGTTTCCATTATATCCCTGAATAGCACTACAAGCTGGGGGACAGGAAAAGAGAAGTGTGATAGCCAATACACCATGGTAGGAACATTGTAGGCAGAAGTCACAGCCTGTATAAAGTTTTCATGGAACAGTGAGGTGGCCAATACAGCTGAGCCAACTGTAAAGAGGGGAGTCAGGCACATATCATGAATGACTAGGTCATGCAGGGCTTTATTGGCTGTTGAAGGACTTTGGCTTTCACTTCAAAGGAGATGGGAGCCTTTGTACTTTCATAGGAAAAAAGATCCCCCACTTGACTGTATATGAATGGCCACAGGGAAGTGAGGCAGGAGAAGAGAGGCCAGTGAGGAGCCTCTTGTAGTAATTGAGGCAAGAGAGGATGATGTTATAGATCAGGTGGTGGGAAGCATCAAGCACAGGATATATTTCAGAAGGAGGGTCAATGGCACTTGCTAGAAGATTGACTTTGAGTGTGAAGGAAAGAAGAGCACCAGGAAGGGCTGGGGCTGTAGCTCAGTGGTAAAGCACTTGCCTTGTTTGCATGAGGTCATGGGTTTGAACCTCCTGAAAGGTATATACATTAAAACAAATCTGAAATGCCTTAAAAGATGAATTCCCCGCATTGGAGTAGAAGAAACTTCAGGTAGAGTGGGCTCTAGGAAGCATAGCATTGACTTTGTTAGCACAGATGAACTTTGCATAATTCTTGACCTTCTCTCAAGGATTTATTTTTTTTCAAGCATAGAAATTTGATGTCCAATAATGTAGCTTCAAACAACAGGCAAATAAAGGGAGAAAATAGCCATCTTATGGAAGTTTAAACTGAGCATTGAAACACAGTGAGCCAGGAAGGGGTAGCACATCACTGTTATCCAGCACTTGAGAGGCAGTGGCAGGGGAGATCTATGTGAGTACAAGGCTAGTCTGGTGTAGATAAGCAAGCCCAGGGCTAAATATAGCAAGATCTTGTTTCATAAACATCAAATTAATAAAATAATGAGGTCAATGAGATGATTCAGCAGGTAAAGGCATTTGCTACATGTCTTAGAGTTCATATCACTGTCATAAAAAAAACATGGCCAAAAGCAACTTGGGAAGGCAAGGTTTTATTTTATCTTATAGTTTGTAGTCCATCATCCAAGGCAGGAACTCAAAGCAGGAATCTTGAGTCAGGAAATGATGCAGAGGTCATAGAGGAATGGAGATTGCTGGCTTGCTTTCCAGCTTTCTCATACCATCCAGGACCACTTGCCTAGGGGTGGCATAGGTATTCATGAACCTTTGACATCAATCATCAATCAACAAAGTGTACTACAGACTTGCCTATAGGCAAACCTTGTAGAAGCATTTTCTCAATTGAGATTCCTTCCCAGATGCCCCTAGCTCATTGTCAAGTTGACCTAAAAAGTAGCTAGCACACTGTGTAAGCTTGATGAGTTTGATCCCTGGAACCCACATGCTGGAAGGAGAGAGCCAAATCCAGGAAGCTGTTCTCTGACCTCAACATGCACCCTATGGCATGGCATGCTTGTATTCACACACACACACACACACACACACATCATCATCATCATCATCATCATCATCATCATCAAATTTAGTTAAAAATAGTGGACATAATGAACCCCTTTAGCATTTGCAGAGAGTCAATTTAACAAAGAATTTCTGTAACACATTTATTACATCAAGATCAGCCATGGAAAGTGAAGATGAAACCCTGGGACATATGGTGAGAACTGGAGCCCTTGATGCTTCAGTGCCATGTGGCCTTGGTAGGTAGACTTACGATGTTTTTCTACTCTGGAATATTCTACTGGCATGTCTGTGATGATATTGTGCACAAGTCCCAGATGATTTTCACATGAGGAAAAGAGCATTCTCAGAGGTTTGGCTAAAGAGGCTTATGTGTCCCAGGTGGCTAGAAGGGGGACACTGGGCACCTTAGAAATGTGGAATCTACAAATGAGCATGCTTGTAAATAATTACGGATATGTCACATTTATAGTTAATACACAGTCATTGTCCAGCAGGAAAATATAGCAGTTACTCCACACATGAAGATGAGCAAGTGAATAAATCTCACAATAGGCACAGAGTCTCAGCATTTCATCCTTGTCTTCCACACTCAGCTCTTCATATCCTCAGGTTGAGCTACCAACTGCACTGTTTTATTTGTCCCACTCAGCTGTGGTCATTATGTACTCTGCTCTGGTAGTTTCCTTAGTTGTACCAGTTGGGAACACTCTGAACAGCAAACAATACGAAACGGAACTGTAACACTTTAATGTAGGGGTGAGAAGGGCAGCAATTATGGGACTGCTCACCAGGAGCCTTCAAGGAATTGGGCACTTCTGTTGGCTTCTGTTCTTCCATTTGGAGCAGCCTGTCTTTAAACTTCTAACCTCATATTACAAGATGAGGACTTCACTTCTGGCAACTGCATGCTCATTCTAAACAGTATGAAAGAAGAGGAGACAAAACAATAGCCAGATTTTTTTTTCAAGAAAAGAAAAACTTTTGCCAAAAACCTGAAGCTCATTTCTTTTACTAAGAATGGGAGAGGATGGCTTTAACCATCACATTGCTACTTCTAGCAAAAGCAGAGTTCTGTCAACAAGTAAAGGAGAGACATAGGTATAGTTCACCAACTGTCATTTGCCCATGCTTTCTACTTTGGTCTTTGTTGGACGCCCAAACCTACCCAATTAATGTAAAACAGGTAAAGACTTTCTGACAGTCAGTTCCACTGGCGGCAGCCATGGGAGGCAGGGAAGTGTGCTCCTTTGATCTCAGGTTCTTTTGCTAACAACCAGGCCTTCCCCTTGATATGAAACCATGTGCTCATGCCAAAGAGTGCTGTACAGCTCATTAAGGGCTCCTTTCAGCTGCCAAGATTCTTCATCAAAGTATTCTTGACAAATTTTAATTTTAGTAAAAGTAATTGGCCTAATATGAATCAGACTGATGGCCAGCTTTCAGAACAGCTTCTAATAGTCCGTAATATCCATACTACCCAAGGGACAGAAGATGACATCGCCAAAGATAATTATTACAGGATGTAGGAGCTAATAGTGGGGGCTAATCAAAAGTCTTGTTTCATGTGTATTTCCTACTTAAAGGAAGGAGACAGGGAGTTCCCCAGAGACTACATAGGTGTCTAGGAAAGGTGACTTCCCTGAGCAATTTAGGATGACTTCAGAATTTTCACTTAGAACAGGGGCAAGCCCATGAACCAGAGATCAGTAGATAGCCAAGCATGGGAGAAACCGGCAGCTTAATTAGAGGAAAAAGACTAAGATGAAAAGTGGCATATTGTATTATTAAAAGCATAGCTTTGGAGCAAGACTTCAGAATATATTCAAACTCCAGCCCTCACACTAGTTTTGAGACCTATGTTAACTTATTTAACTCTTTGCAGACAGTTGGTTCCCTGGTCTGGAAATGGGAGGCAGCAATAGATGCCTTCATACAACTGAGGCAGAGTTTGCATAACAAATGCAAAGCTCACACCCAGAGCTTGACAAATGCGAGTGAACCTGTTCAGGTGCTTGCTTCCCAAGCTTGTTGCTATACAGCCAGCAATTGGGAAGCTAAGGTGTGCCTACCCATCTCTGCCTCCTATTTCTGGTATCTACTATACTTGAGTTAAATACACGGGGGATTTCATTTCCTAGCTGAGGCTGGAACATGTACTGGAACAGGTAGACAGGGAAAAATGAAGAAGAATTCTTTCTAAGACCTGCCCTAACCTGGATTAGCTGTGTAGACCATGGCTATGAGGAATGAACCAGAAGCCAGACTAAAGTTTTTATAAGCTGAGCTTCCAAACCACATTCCCCAAGTTCATAACATTATGAACAGCAGCTTGGGATGGAGACAGGATCCCTTCATCTAATATAACCCCTATTATGTCTGGGGGCGGGTTGAGAGATATATTTTTCATAGCCACTGATGAGGGCTTCCAGTCACAGACAGGTATAGATACAGCCAATGTTATTGTGATGTAGATGGACCAGTGTGTGGTTCATGAGCCTATTCCTAGAAGATGATGTCTATGTTCCTAGAAGTGTTATCTTCTTTCAAACAAGTGTTCAGCTTAATTGTAACCAGGTTGTTTACTCTTATCCACAGGCTGGTATAGCTATCTGGCATTGGGATCACAATTCCAATGGTCTTCACACTAGCCACAGTGTGATTAAATATCAGAATGAGAAGATTTATACCTCAAATGAGAAACGCATGTCAATTACTCACCCAATATTAAGCAGGCAGTAGTTTTTTAACAAATGCTATCCCCAGGATCACATTTCAAGTTTTAGCGAAGGTATTATGGTTTGAATGTGAAATGTCCCACTGTCCCATGTGTTACTCACTCAATTTTCAGTTGATGGCTCTGTTTGGGGAGTTGTGGAACCTTTAGGAGGTAGAATCAGTTGGAGGAGGTAGCTCACAGGGAGAAGGATCTTTGGGGATATCTGGTCCTCTGTCATGTGTTCCTGATGCAATGATTTCTGCTAAAATGCATGGGGCCAAGCGACTGTAGGTTATTCACTTTGGAAACATGAATCACAGTAAATATTTCTTCATTAAACTTGTTTATTTCAAATACTTGCAAATACATGGGGTCATAGTGATTTAAAAAACAAAGCAAAATAAATTATATCAGAAACTCTAGCAAATATTTACTTATTTACATGTTCATTCAGAAGGAATTTACTGCCTATCTACCTTGAAGAGGTAGGTGCATATACCTGTATACACACACACACACACACACACACACACACACACACACACACACAGGAAGAAGAAGGCATTGGTTGAATTGTACACATCCTGCTTCTCAAGACACTGATCCCAATGGGAAAGCTTGGACATACATCAGTAAATCAAAATGCAGAGGCTGCTGGCTCTGGAGGGAGGAAGAGAGTTGGGATCATGGGCAAACCTACTTCTCTCTTTGTTATGGCAGCAAGAATATGCATACTAGTTTCAGAGGACTGAAAACAATTTGTTTTAATTATCATATTGTTACTAGGGAGGGAAAGGAAGATGGACCACTGAGGGAAGGACAGACTGAGATTTAACTTCTGAATCTATCCTAGGAAGACAGGAAGTGGAGTTTATGTAGACAGATTGGAGAGTGGCAGATGGAATGCAGTGGGAGAGGACACAAGGCTGTAATTTTCAAAAACGTAAGTCTCATGAAAAGGCATGTTCATTCACCTTTTCAAAGTTTGGCCCCAATCCTCTAACTCTCTGTTCCCAGAACCTGTGGTTGTATGCACCATAGCACAGGGGATGAATGGTTTTTCTATTTTTTTTCTTTAAGGATATTTTTAATCATGTGTCTGTGTGAGTGTTTGCAATTTATGTGTGTGCCCACGAAGGTCAGAGGTGTTGGGTCTCTTGAAACTGGAGTTACAGGCAGTTGTGAACTTCTGATATGGGTGCTGGGAACTGAACTTGGTTCTTTGAAAAAGTAATATGTGCTTTTAACCACTGAGTCATTTCTCTACTCCCTTTTCTGCTTCTTTTGAGGAATATCCTTGTTTGTGTATTTTTTATTCAATTTCTGTTTGTTTGTTGGTTTGTTAATTTTGAGACTCTGTAGTCTAGGCTGGCCCTAAACTTATGACATTCCTCCTACCTCAGCTTTCCATTTGTTGGTGTTACAAGTGAGAGCTGGTATGCCTGGCTCTTCATTATCTTGCAATGACCTCCTGGATTTGTGAAAAGTCAGTGGGTGGAGAGTGGGAATGTTTAGCAGTTACATAAAATGCTAGAATCTGCCTGTCTTGATGTCTCCTGTTCTCTGCCTCTCGGTTCACACTTTATGGGGTGCTCTGGGCACAGACAGAAGATGAAATGAGCTGGAAACCCAGATTCACCTCTGCCCAAGGAGTCAATAAATCACACACTTGTCTCCTTTCCACCAAGATTTTCTTTCAAATGAAGTGCATGACCAATGTCCAAAAGGGAGCCTCTCAATGTAGAATAACTTAATGGCAGACCCTGGCTAATCTGTAATCGAAGGACTGTCACCTCCAAATGGCTATATAGCCAGAAATGCACATTAGGCACTCTGAGTAGTAACTACTTCCCATTAACATTCCCCTCCCTCCATCTCCTTCATTTGGACCAAAGCTGGCATCATAAGGCTAGTTACAAAGCAATGATTTGGTTCATGAATTTTTAATTTCTTCCTCGATCTTAACTTGGAGCTGTCAGGGACATATCCTCTCTCTCTAGGCCCCATGTTTCCTCAACAGTTTCCCTAGCCCAGACTCAGAGGCCCCTACCAGTGAAAGCCTCTCCATAAGAGATAGACTCATCCATGCCTGCCCCATGACCAAGTAACAACCAGGGAAAGAGCCTCTTGGCCTCACCTGTGATGATGTTAGGGTCATATGTGGAAGCTCAGAAGTGGTACTGTTTCTTCGTGAAGCCGGTCCAGAGCTAGGTGCACATCTTCGCAAATAGCCACAGACAGTCTTTTTCATGGAGCATGCCCAGAGACTCCTCTGGTGATAATCATGTTCCTGCCTTAGCTGCTAAAGGCCATTTTTCCACCACTAGTGAGGTGTAACTGCTTCACTGGCACCTTCCCAGGATCAATGAAGTGCACACAGTGCCTCTGAGCCTGGTCATGCTCTCTCTCATGGAGGAGCTACAGTTTCCATCCACAGTGATTCCTTTTGGAAAAATATTTTATTTCTGATTAAGGTGTAGCAATTTGTAAGTCTCTGTATGTTGAGAGATGAGGGGAAGTGAATGAATTAGGTAGTTTAGGCAGCAAACGCAATCATAGGGTGTGGGTGAGCTGAAATTCTTTAAAGCCTTCATTCGGTCCTCCCTATCAATGGAAAATTAACTGTAGTTTTCTCGACCACATGTGTAAAAGGCAAAGTCTGTGTCTTAGCCAGACCAATTCTGATATTAACTTTACAAAAGGCCTTCCCAATTGCTTGAGGGCTTTCTTTGGAGATCCTGACTCACTTTTTTTTCCCTTTTATTTTCTTTTAAAAGTTGAGACAGGGTCTCACTATGGTACTCAGGATAATCTCTCAAACTTCACAGAGCAATAGTCCTCCTGCCTCAGCTGGGACTGCAGGCATGCATCACTGTGCCTTGACCAGAGTTTGCTCTCTTTCTCACTTTGGAAAACCTGGTGAGAGTGGACAGCTCAGAGTGTGATGCTGCCTGAACTGCCTGCCCCTCATAATGTGCAAAGGGATCCTTTTGGCCGAGGTGTAACTGCTCACAGGCTCACCCTTAGTCCTAGCCGCCTGCCCTCAGTGTTCTGTTCACCTACCTTTGTTTCCTGGAATCACTTCAGAATAATATTTTAAATTCATAAATTCTCGTTTCAGGATTTGTTTCCAAAAGAACCATGGAGATAAATTTTATAAGAAGCAAGAGTTCAGCAAATTATATCAAAGTTGCCCTAAGACAATCTTGTGAAATTTATTCTATGGTGTGGGGGAGACTTTTAGCCATAAGAGATAGATTCTTAACAATTTACCATATTTGGTCATTAAACTGACAAAGAAACATGACTCGTTTCAGAAATCCATGTGTCTTGACAGCCCATACTGATACCCTGGGTTAGGTCAGCCATCTGTTTAAGTTTAGTCACTGGTACTACCCCCTTGTAATCTGGTTATCAAGACACTATTTGTATTGTCTTCTGTAGACCATGGAGACCAAAGGGAAGTGAGGGATGTAGGATCTGTCTCCCAGGATTCCCTGGGAAAGAAGAGGATTAAACTGGCAACCTGGAGCAATGGCCAAGAGCAAACACTCACACTGTCCCTCCCAAGTAAATTTCTCACACTAGATTAGAAACTTCTCTGTGAAAAATGAGAACGGATTATCTTTAATTCTCACTCAATTCAGATCTCCAGCCCTGGTTTCTCTCATTAGCAATTTTGAGTTGCCTGGTGGGTCAGAGATGATATCTTGTCATAGGGCCAATAAAGTAACAAAAATTTGCATATTTTATTCTATAGCACAGTGACTGTGGTTAATATATTTATGGCTTTCTTTGACTTAAATGTAATTATCATGATATTAATATTTATCACATATTGATCTGGATCTAGATTGGCACTTGGGTTCTTCCAATTTTCATTATTAATTAACTACAGCAAACATCATATTGGATATATTTTGAACTTGGTATTTTAAGGGACAAAAGAGTTGTATGTGGGAAGACTGAGCTGAAAGATATAAACTTGAAAAACAGTACTAGATATAGTCAAACCCCTGCCCAGCCTTAGTTATGACACCATTGTCTACACTGGCATAGTGTGCTGGCTTTTTGTTATTGACAATTTAACATGAACTGCAGTCTCTGAAGAAGGTAGAACCTCAGCTGAAGAACTGCCCCCATTAGATTTGTCTATGGACAAATCTGTGGGGCACTTTCTTGTTGCTAACTGATGTAGAAAGCTTTTTGCCACTGTGGGCAATTCTAGTCCTGGGGAGGTGGTCCTGGGTTGTACAAGGAAACTGGATGAGCATTGAGCATAAGCCAGAGGAAGAAAGCCTGTAAGCAGTGTCCCTCCATGTTTGTGCTTCAAGCTCTTGACTGGAGGTACTGTCCTGGTTTTCCTGGATGATAGACCTAACATGTAAGATGAAATAGTTCTTTCTTCCTCTTCTAGATTGCTTTCTGTCACGGTCACAAAAACTACGACCAAAAAGCAATGTGGGAAAAAAAAAGATGTATTTCATCTTTAGCTTACAGTCCATGATAAGGAACCTAGAGGTAGGAGTTGAAGAAGAGACCATGGAAGAAGACTGCTTTCTGACTCACAACTGAATTCATGCTCAGCTAGCTTTCTTTTATAGCTCAGGCCCATTTACCTAGGAATTTTGCTGCCTGAAGTGGACTGGGTCCTCCCTCAACAATCAGCTATCAACAAAATACCCCACAGACATGGCCATGGGCCAATCTGATGGAGACATTCCCTCAGTTGAGGTTCTGTCTTTCCAAGGAATCAATTGAAGCTAACTATGACACTTTCCCAAATTGCTTTTCGTCATGGTCAGAAACAAAACTAGGTCAAATAAGCTTCGGGTTGGGGTTGGAATACAGTGTAATGTTGCTGTGGGATAACGTTCTTGTACACTGTAAAGATCTGTCACTTGAATTGGTTTAATAAAACACTAATTGGCCAGTAGCCAGGCAGGAAGTGTAGGCGGATTGACCAAACTAAGAATGCTGGGAAGAGGAAGCGCAGAGTCAGGAGTCATCAGCCAGCCGCAGAGGAATCAGGATGAGAATGCTGCACTAAGAGAAAGTACCAAACCACATGGCTAAACATAGGTAAGAATTATGGGTTAATTTAAGTGTAAGAGCTAGTTAGTAATAAGCCTGAGCTACCAGCTGAGCATCTATAATATTAAGCCTCCAAGTCAATTATTTTGGAACAGGCAGGCAGGAGAGAAACTTCCACCTACATGTGATACCTGAAAAATGACATTGCACTATGTTTTATTTTTGTCCTTAAAAGTGAGTTCCACTTACCATTATTTAATTTAATTAGCTACTTTATTTCTTTTTCTTTTGTTAATGTATCTTCTTTGTTTTATAAAAAATTCACATGCTTCATGGGTTGAAAACATATGCAATATTTGACAATATATAGTAATTTAATAGTTTTTTGATATTCTTGATATTAATACTACTTTTATTTTTTTAAGGATATATTTTGTTTGCTGGTTTTTTTTTTGTTTTTTTCAAGACAGGGTTTCTCTGTGTAGACCTGTCTCCTTCGGAACTCTCTCTAGAGATCAGGCTGACCTCAAATTCATAGATCTGCCTGTCTATGCCTCCTGAGTGCTGGGATTAAAGGTGTGTGCTAATACTGCTCAGCTACGATGTATTTTATTTATGTGTGTCTCTGAGTATATGCACATGTGAATATAGAAGTATACATGTACACACGTGTTACACATGGATGCCAGCAGACAGTGTTGGATCCTTCATAGATGCTTACAGACATCTGGCTTCCTATAGAAATCCAAACTCTGGTCCTTAGGATTGTTCAATAAACACTGTTGGTTAACAAGCACTCCCTAGCTTTCCCAAAACTTCAAGAGATCAGTATTCTCTACATCCTTGCCAACATTTACCTTCATGGACTTCCAACAGGTATGAGGTAGTATCTCATGGTTTCCCTTTTGATTGGTGAAGTTGAACATTTTTTTTTTTTTACCCCTCTAAGTAATTGTTAGACATTCTTCTTTGGAGAAATATCTTTTCAGTTTTTGTGACATGTGTTGGTTAATTCTGTTAACCTAACAGGAAATAGAAACACTGAATAGACAAACCTCTAAGGAATGCCTATGAGGGAGATTTCAGTTGTACTAATTGAGGTGGGAAGCTCTACTCTATTTATAGTCAATATCAATGCATTAGCTGGGGCCCCAGACTGAGTATAAATAAGAAGGTGAGCTAAGCATCAGCATGTACCTCTTTCTACTTTCTGACTGCATAAAACATGGCAAGCTGTCTCATGCTCTGGTTGTCATGACTTCTTCCCCATAATGGATTGTATCGCCTCAAACTATAAAATCAAATAAAACTTTTCCTTTCTCAAATTGCTTTTGCCATGTCACAACAACGAGGAAAAGTAATTAGTGCAGAAAGTTGGTACTGAAGGGTGGGGCCATTACTGTGATGAACCTGACCCCATGGTTCATAGACCTTTCAAACTGGTTCTCTAGAAGAATGTGGAAGAGTTTGGAATTCCAAGCCAGGAAAGCACTAGAGTGTTGCAAACAACACTAAATGGGCCATTCTGACTGGAGTTCAGAAGACAAAAATACATAAAGAAACATAGACTGGCTTTGATAGGGTAGCAAGGACTCTCTTGGGAAGTGGGCTAGAGTCCATTCTTGTTAAAGTCTGGCAAAGAATCTTAGTTTTTTCCTTGTCCCCAACTTGAAGAGGATGAATTAAAAACTAATACACTTGATTTGCTCCATGGAGGAAATCTTGACAGGATGGCTGACATCCAGGCTGGTATTGCTGCTCTTATCTGGGTCTGTACTGAAAGGAATCTAAAGAATAAATAGAAAGATATAATAAATGCTTTCATTGGAGGGAAAAGGAGGTTTAGAAATATTTGTTTTTATTATTATTATTCTTAATTATTATTATTATTGTTTTGTATGTGCATGTGTACACATGTCTGCAGAAGCCAACTACTGCCTGATGTGTATGTTGGGAATCAAACTTAGGTCTCCTATGAGAACAGAAGGGGGCCATCTATCCAGTCCCAAGTAAGAGTTTAAAGTTGTAGACAAAGTTGATGCTGAGAACAGATCTAAATTTTGTTAAAGAGATTACTAATGAGAAACCCTCTACTGTGCAGTGGGACATTAAAGAAGGTGCTGGAAGGGCAGGATCACACACACTGAAGATTGCTTCTTACAAAACAAAACAAACAAACAAAAAGTACAAGTTTATTGGAAAAGAAAGATCTTGAACTGAGAACATTCCTGAAGGGAGTCCCTGCTGGAAAACAAATGCCTAGAAGTGTATTTCTTTAAGGTTTACCTAGTATGAACACTGGAGCCTCAGAAGCTTAAGGAGGTCAGACTACATCTCAAACTGGCAGTAGAACTTGATATTTATGTCAATGTATTCCTGGTTTTACAGGCATGATTGGTGAAATAATAGAGGGTCATCAAGATGTATTCCAAAGATCCAAAAGGCCACTGAAGCAATGTGCAGCTGGATTTCCTTTTCTGTAAGGAGGCCCCGAGAGGCCATGCATGTATGGTGTGATGGCCTAAGCTGAAATGGAGACCCTAGCATGTTGGAGATGCCAAAACAAAGGAAAATCGTAAGCATAGAGTGAGGCTGGCCCAAGAGAAAGGCTTTGTGTTCTTCAAGTAGATGGCCAGAGCTGCCCAAGTCCTTGGGAGCCCAGTCATGGAGCTTCAAAATTTGGCTTTTCTTGATAACTATTAGTCTTGCTTTTATATAGTCTAACACTTTCATTCTCCTCTTGTGTCTTAGAGTGAGAAGCTCTGTGGTATAGCATCCTCCTCAACACAATGGGGGAAGAAGTCAGAAGGGCAAATAATTGTGAGAGAGGAGAACACAAAAGAGTTAAAGATTGCTCTTATTATCCAGCCTCACTCTCACAATAACCAAGCAACTCCCACATGAACATTAATCTACCAATGAGGAAGCCTTGTTAAACCCTGCCTCCCAACATAGTTGGACTGAAGATTGAGTTTCTAACATACAAACTTCAGTCATCAAATGTTGAAGGTGAAAGTGGTTCAAGCCCCAAGAAACCCCATCTGTATTTCCATCTTTCTACTGAACACATTTCTGCCTCATCTTGAGACTGAAAAATCCAAGTTCATCTAATTTCAAGAATCTATCTCTAATCTTTGTAAGAACTAATCAAGAGACAGAAGAAGCAGGATAAGTGCCACAGATTCTGAATGGTTTTGTTTCCTGAATTTCCCAAAGGGCAGAGTTCTTTATAGTGATGAACACTTATCACATTTCTACAGGACTGAAAGGTGCTCTGTCAAGTTCTGGGGGCTCCTTGAAGTCTTTCTAATCAAGCTGGCTTTACTGGGAAAAGCCTGATGAGAACTTGTTTGTGACACTCATGGTTTAGCCACCTTTTCTCAGCAGAGCAAGGACAAGTGCACCATATGTTTGCTTTCATTACTAATAGTATGCTCATATTTCAGATGGATATTATGTCACATTAACCTAATTATGTATGACAGATAATTTTCTGAGTGATAGGCAAGCATTTAGAGACTATTTTTAAATTGCGGAGAACACTCAAATTATTGCTATAGGGCTCTTGAAGTAGGAGTCAGGAGGAAACATGGTAATATGTTGAAATTTTAATCTGGTGAATTTCTAGAAGGGATCCTCTAAAACAGAATTACTGTTCTCCATGTTCAAGATGCTCATTGGGAGCATTCCTGAAAGAACGATTTATCATTCAGTAATTTAGTTCCCATTTTCCCTTTGTATAATCTTTGTTCCATTTCTTGATGATCTGTCAGGACACTTTTCACATCAATCACCTTAAATGTGATCTCATACTCTAGCTAACAGTTCTAGGAGGTGCTGAAGCCTTTAGGACTCTATTCAACTTAACACAAACGCATGTAAGTCAATTTGCAGTGCTGACATTCATATACCTTCTTTCCCATGTTCTATGTCTTAAGGTTCCAGTCCTATTCTGATCACCGTATCTCACCACAGTGAATTCCTCATAATGTTTCTGTGGCCACCCATTTTTCTCCTTCTACTATTGTCTCCACATAGCCAACCAATGACTTTCATCAAAAGCATCAGAGAATTGGAGTGGGGCCATTCTTAGTTATGTAGGACACTATATTAGTTACTTATTTATTTTTGTTGCTGTGATAAAATACTATGACTGAAGGCAAGTTAAGGAAGAAAATGTTTATTTTGGCTTACAGTTCCAGATGGAGAGTCTATAATGGTGTGGAAAGAACAGCAGCAAGTGATAGGAGCAGGAAGTGAAGAGATCACATCTCAACCACACACGAGTACACTCACTGGAAGTGGGAGAAAAGAACCCATTCCAGAAAGTTGTCCTCCAACCTCTATGGGCATATTGTGGGCCTGTTCACCTGTGCTCACATTCATGCAGACACACACACACACACACACACACA
>CABHPR010114361.1:0-11788 GCA_902168415.1 Peromyscus melanophrys | reverse complement strand
AGACCTACCTTAGAGGGTCCTTGTGACTGTTTTGTGTATTTGTAAGTCTCACGTGTCCCATACTGATCTGGACTTCACTGTGTAGCTGTGAAATGACCTTGAACTTCTGATCTTTTTGCCTTCACTTCCGAAAAGGCGAGAAAGCAGGTACGAGCCACGGTACCCTGTTCGCACAGTTCTGGGGCTCAAACCCAGCGCTTCTTTCATGCTAGGCAAGCACTCTAGCAACTAGAGCACAGCCCCAGCCCCGTGAATATTTTTAATAAACATTTCTTTAGCATTTTTATTAATGTGTCTGTGCACATGTGTACAGGTGTGCGGGGGGGGGGGGGGGGGGATGTGTGTGCTGAGGACCAGACTCAGGTCTTCGGCAAGAGCAGCTCTCTTCACCGCTGAAGCATCTCTCCAGTCCCACCCCCTTTTAGAAAGAAAAAAAAGTTAAATAGTGTTTAGAGCAGTGTTTAACACACTGTGAGCCCAAGTTAGTGCTGGCTGCCTTGTCCCTCAGAAGCAGGAGGGAAGCTTAACTCTGCCACCACCACATCATACAGCCGGTGTCGAGTTTTCCTGATTGTCCTTTAGTTTCAAAGCAAACAATATTAAAGAAATCTTGGCCGGGCAGTGGTCCCACACGCCTTTAATCCCAGCACTTGGGAGGCAGAGGCAGGCGGATTTCCTTGAGTTTGAGGCCAGCCTGGTCTACAGAGTGAGATCCAGGAAAGGCGCAAAGCTACACAGAGAAACCCTGTCTCGGAAAAAAAAAAAGAAAAGAAAAGAAAAAGAAAGAAAAGAAAAGAAATCTTCCATTTGCAAGAGCACACTAAGAAGGTAACATCTAATAAAAATATTAAATGTGTTCACTACAGTGCACATTTGCCAATATAGCATGACAAAATATGACAACATTACATGCACTGCGCTACAGTGACCCTTTCTCAAAAAAACAAACAAACAAAATCGGTTTAAGGGGGCCAGCAAGATAGCCCAGCTGGTAAAGCTCTTGCAGAGCAAGCCTGTTGACTTGAGTTTGCTCCCCGGAAGCCGTAGAGATGGAAGGAGAGAACCGACTCCCCAAAGTTGCCCTCTGACCTCCACACCACCATGGCACAAGTACACACTATACACAAAGAAATGGACAACATGGAGGTCTCCCTGCCTCAGCCCCCAGGGGGCATTTATTTATTTGTCCTGTGTGGATGTGAAGGTCAGAGGACAATTTGTAGGGCTGCTTCTTTCTTTCAGTTGTGTGGGTCCTTGGGATCGAACTCAGGTTGTCAGGCTTGGCAGCAAGCACTCTCTCTACTTGCTGAGTCCCTCTCCAGCCAATCCCACCCCTGGTGGGCATAAAAAAAAAAAAAAAAAAAAAAAAAAAAAAAAAAAAAGATCTCAGAAGAGTAGATCATATAACTAGAGTCAAATTCTAATGGTCTAGTAATGTGGTTAGGCAATTTGGGCTTTCGGAGTCACCCAGTGTATATTCAAATCTCTGATCTGCTACTTTCCAGTTGTGGCCCTTGGCCAATGTGCTGACTGTTTCCTGGCTCATATTCCACACCTGTGAAATGAAGAGACTAACATCTGTCTCACTAGACTGTTGTGTTGTGAGGATCAAATGAGACACTCATTTGACAAGAGAATGATTCTGTGCCTGTATAAAGCAGAGCCTGGCACATAACAGGCTCATGTGAAACTTTACCCCAGGGCCACAGGTTCAATGCCAACCCCGTGCTCTGAATAAACCTCATCAACTCATCTCATTTTCTGTTGGGTTATTGCGACTACCTCCATCTCCCTCTGGATGGATCCTACAGGCATTGCAAACCTAGCATGTTCTACATGCAACTTAACTTCCATGGCCCCCAAGCCCTTGCTTCTTTCTATGCACAGAAAGTCACTGGGGGAACCATAAGCCTACCTGTGTGTCAAGCTTGGTAAACCTAGAACTGAACTTAGATCCCTCCCGCTCCCTCATCACCCACATCCACTCCATCACCAAATCTGGGCAGTCCTTCCTCTTAATTACCATTTGTGCCCTCTCCATTCCCACCCCCACTTCCTTCACTAAGCCTTCGAACAACTGAACTAACTAAATACCAGCCTCATAGTAATATGGCCACAGTTATCTCTTCTGGACTCACCTTTAGCCTCCTCCACACTGAGGCTGCAATATTGATTTAAATGGTAGATCCCCACCCTCCCTCTACTTAGCTCCACCCCATGCATTTTATAGCCTTAGCCTAGCAAAACCAAATTCGTTGTTGTTGGTTTTTTGTTTGTTTGGTTGGTTGGTTGGTTTTGGTTTTGTTTTGCTTTTTTGAGACAGGGTTTTTCTGTGTAGCTTTGCGCCTTTCCTGGAACTCGCTCTGTAGACCAGGCTGGCCTTGAACTCACAGAGATCCACCTGCATCTGTCTCCCGAGTGCTGGGATTAAAGGCGTGCGCCACCACCGCCCGACTAAATTCGTTGTTTTATGAGTCTGTGCCTTTGGAGTGATTCAATGCCTTGAATATCTCTACCTCATCCACCTCCAAAGCCTAACTCAGAGGCCACCTAGAAACTCTCCCTATTACATCCCTCAAACCTGATATTTCTGGTGTTACCATGTATTATAATGTATGTGTTTATATGTCTTTCATTCTTACTGAGTTCTAAAATCTTTGAAAACACAACTGTGTTTTGCTCACTTCCAAATCCAATGCAAGGTATCCAGTAGGCACCCAGAACCTTGTTATTCTATGAAATAAAGCCCCTATTTGTTTCTCGGACCAACTGCCATCTCCTGAAAATCCTAACAACCAACCCTTCTATCATATTTCTGCATGCCTCAGAGCTGTAATGAACCCTCTCTACATGCCAGTTTGCTTTGCTGAATGCTCATAACAGTCTCAATAGACAGGCACAATTACCATCTCCACTTCGCCACTGAGAAAACTGAGTTCAGAGTACTTAATTTGCCTAAGGTCAAGGAGCCAGGATTCAGAACTAAGTCTATATTCTGGAACACTTTACCATATTGGATCCAGTTCCTCAGTTCCAGATTAACTTACCACATTGTCCTGATAAATTTACCTGTGATGATAGTCATATGATTGGTTAAAAAGCCCCCAAATAGATCATGTTTTTTTTTGGAACTGATCGTAATTGCTCCTCAAAATAAACATGACAACCTGAGTCCAGGCCACTTACACTTAGGATAAAGGTGCTGCTTTCCCAGGCCTTTGAAACTGGACTCTTTCCACACAGACTTACTGCTAATGTTTGTTTATCTTGCAGTGTCGGGAAGCCAACCCAGGGCCTCACACAAGCTAGCAAGCCCTGTACCACTACATCCTGAGCCTCTGGGCTTGTTTCTAGAACGAAATGTTTCTAACGTAACCAACAATTAGACACCTGTGGGTCCCCAGGCTTCTAATCAGTTGCTTTAATCAAACCCATGCACCGGGGGTGAAAGTTAGAAAGGGCTTATGAAGCAGAGCTGGTGACCAGACCAGCCAGCCTCCTCTGGACAATAGCCAGAACACTTTCTGCTCTGTCTTCTCCAGTGACAGGACAATGCTTTTTGGACAAAGAAAAGGTAGTTTAGCTTAGTCCATAAGTGGGTGTGTGGAACCATGGAAATGGATTGTGTTGCAACTAAGCTGGTTTAGATTTCTATTGATTTTTCCTGTGTGCAAAGACAATGGGACTCTGTCCAACTGGCCCCTTCCAGAGACGGAAGCCATTCACCAGCGTCTAGTGCATCTTATCCACCTGGTTCTTGTCAGGTCTGGACCTTCTCTTGGCTAATGATACTGCTATTGATAACGGGAACGGCTAACTCTTACTCTCCATTCTGATGCAGACTAAATTATAGGTTGCGTCCTCCAACACACAAAATGAACTCAAATGGGCTTGTATCATACTCCGAAAGTTTTATACCAAAGTGACAACATGTTGATTTTTCTTTAAGGAGGATTGGATTGATTTGTCTCCATTCAGCAGTTGACTTGTTTGTTTAAAACAAACAAACAAACAAACAAAAGACCAAACAGAGTCTTACTCTGTAGCCCAGGCTGGCCTGGAATTCACTATGTAGCCGTGCTGTGCTCTTGCTTCAGCCTCTCCAGTGCTGGAGTTATAAATGTGAATAACCGTTCTTGGAGCATGTTTTTAAATGAGTGTGGGTGGACAAATGTAGGGGTCAGGGGACAACTTAGAGGCATTGCTTCTCTGCTACCTTTACATGGGTTCCAGGGTGGAACTCGGGTCACCAGGCTCTTTTATCTGCTAAGCCATCTGGATAGTGTGCAATTTATTGTTGCTTAAATTTTATTTACTCTACTTTTAATGTATATGTATGTGTGTGCATATGTGTATGTGAGTGCTAGTGCCCACCCAAACCAGAGGTGTTGGATCCCCCTGGAGCAGGAGTTATAGGCAGCTGTGAGCCACCCATTGTGGCTTCTGGGAATTGAACCTGGGTCCTCTGGAAGAGAAGCGAGTGCTAACAGCTGAGCTTTCTCTCCAGCCTGGGAATTTGTATTTAATAATGGGATGTGCTCTTCTACTCTGGAAGAAGTTTATAAAGTTAATCTTCACTCCTAAGTTCCAACAATACTCTGACATTTTATAATTTTCATCTGCATTCATTCATCTATTTTCATTCATTCAATAACCCTAAGAGACACTGGGGCCATGGCTGTGATCAAGATACAAAAGGTCCTTGCTCTCATGGGAGTTCAGTAGTGCGAGGCAAGGCATTATTTTTTTTTAAGTAAAAGAAAACTTAGACTGGATGTTGCAGCTAATGAAAACTGCCGTAGAAACCCAAATTGGGATCATGAGAAAGTCACGTGGACGGAGTATGTCTAGAAGACAGCCTAGATAGAACGATCAGAGAAGGCATCTAGAAGGAGACTTGCTTTGAGCTGAGCCCTGAATGTCAATAAGTATGCAATTTGGGCAAAGAGAGCTAGATAGAGGCCCAGCAGCACCCAAAATACCTTGTTGAAGGAATGAGTGCTAGATGTGTCCAGAATCGAAGGAGGTGCCATGAGCTGTGTTTATAGGGTATGGGGACTGAGAGGAGCTGAAGAAGTATCAAGGGTCAGCTCATTACTGTTAATAGCAAACTCAGCACCATTTAAAGAGCCTTCTATTCAGTAGTCAAATGTCACCCGGTCCCTTACCCTTTAAGGAATTGCTGGCGAGGAATCTTGTATACAGTTTAAAGGTTGCTTTTGCTTCTGTTTCCTTTTTAGACATTGTTTCTTTTAGACATTCAGAGACATTGAAACTTCAGATCATTTCATTAGACTTTCCCTTAATTAAACACAGCAAGACTGATTTACTTTCACTCACGTATGGGAATTGCTGTTGATACAAAATAACTGTTATTAGGACAAAAAGTGTTTCCCTTTAATTTTGATAATTGCATGAGATGTAGGGGCGAGCAAAGACTGTGCGGAGCCTGTTGTCTGATATTCTACAAAGATGAATATTTTTTCTTCTATCATCTAAAATTAATTTCAGTCAGCACACAGTTGCAAATTCACTTTGCTGAAATGGCGGAAGGAATCTAGGGGAGGCAATGAAGGAATTCCAGAAATGAAGGATAGAAGTGGGGTGTGTGTTTGCAGCCAAATGTAAAAGATGTAACATTCCTATTGCCTAACATCCCAGAGGGGGTGAAGGGACCCGGGACTGGAGGAGAAGTCACAGAGCATGCACAGGCTACCTTTCTGGTTGTGGAAAGAATGTAGGATTTGCTCATTCACCCACTGAGCAAAACGCTCATTAACCCTGTACTATAGCCCTGAACTAGGTCTTAGAATCCACTGGTAGGTCAGACTAGACATGGTCCCCAAAAGGAAATGCCCCCCTTTCTGTTGTGTGCACAGGTCTGTATCAATGTTAGTGGTAATGGAGACCTGCAGGTGGTTATTTCATTGAAGTCAGCTTGAGACCACATCTTCTGAGTAGTCGTGGAAGTGTTTCCCAAAAGAGAGCTGGCGTTCTCCGTCTCAATCATCCTCAGGAGTTATTGAGGGATTTGGAAGGAGTGCTTTCGCTAGACAGGAAAGGTATTCCTTTCTTCCCTCTGGACCATGGAAGTAGCTGGCAGGGAGCTTGGAAGGTGAGTCTTATGGGGGGGGGGGAATCCCATGAACTCTGAGAAGCCTTTTAGAGATACCATCTTCTTAGAGTGTCAATGCTCTCCTGTGGACGGAATATGGCCTGGGCTGTGGTGAACTAGAGGAAGGGTTTGTGCCGAGGCTGTCAAAAGAGAAGTGATGCTCTTCTTCCAGAGTCAGTTTGAGACTGCCGGGACCAGTAGTAAGGCCCCCAGGGCGAGCTACTTTCCTATGACCTCTTTCCTATCTGGGAAATCTCTCTCAGGTCATTATCACCACACATTTAAAGAAGTTCACTGGTCACTGGGTCCTTATAAGCATTACATTAATTCTCAAGTTAGAGATCACATTTAAAGTATCTCTTCCCTTTAAGCAGCAAATAATGAACCTAAACCTTTTGTTTTGTTTTGGTTTTTTGGTTTTTTTTTTTTTGTTTTGTTTTTTTTTTTTTCGAGACAGGGTTTCTCTGTGTAGCTTTGTGCCTTTTTCCTGGAACTCACTTGGTAGCCCAGGCTGGCCTCGAACTCACAGAGATCCACCTGGCTCTGCCTCCCGAGTGCTGGGATTAAAGGCATGTGCCACCACCCTCCGGCCTAAACCATTTTTTTTTTATGTTACATTTTATTTATATAGGATCTCACAGTGTAACCCAGCACTCAAGGTGAGCCTTTCACCTCATCTCTGGGATTATTGGTGTACCAGCAAGGCCACTCTTAATTCAAGACTGGCCAAAGCAGTGTGCAAATGGTGTGTGCTGTAAAAGAATGTTCTAGAGAGACTTGAGTTGCTTTGATGTGTTGATCATTATGGTAAGAGCAGCAGCTCGAGCAAGTGTAATGGGACTGTCATTTGAAATGAAAACGTAACTTGACAGAGTATGAAGCCCACCATGGCCACTAAGTGACTTTCGTTACCATTAATGAGCCTGAAGCTCCCCTTCCACCCAGCCAAGGGAGCAAAGGGTGGGGCTCAGTCTCCCTTCATTGTGGTTTGCACGTGTGCAAGTGAGCAGCATTACCAGAGGCATCCCAGACAAAGGTCGTGTTCTTCTCTGAGACGATAAACTGAATAAGCTAAAGCTTATTCAGAGTCCACTGACTTCTCCCTCCTGAGCTATTATGTAACCTTTATTCACAGAATGACCAGCCATTATTTGTGCTGCTCGAGATCTTTGAATTGTCAGCTCCTCCCCAACTGTAATCTGAATTATACATGGTGTTAAAGTAACTTCAGAAATTAGAATTTATGTTTCACTGTGCCAGAGGACAATACCCTCCCCTTTTTTCCTTCTAAGAATAAAAAAGTTCAACAACAACAACAAAAAAAAGAATAAAAAAAAAAGTTCAACTAACTGAACATACGTTAGAAAGAGGAACTCAAGCCAAGTATGATGGTGCACACCTGTAATCCAAGCACTTGGAAGATATAAACAGAAAGATCAGGAGTTTGGGGCCAGCCTCACCGACATAGCAAGCCTGAGGTCAGACTAGACTAGATTAGACCTATCTCAACAAACAAACAAACAATTGAAAAGTTATTGTTGTTTTTAACCAAGGGAAAACTTTTTTTGGTTTTTCACGACAGGGTTTCTCTGTGTAGCCCTGGCTGTCCTGGAACTCACATAGATCCACCTGCCTCTGCCTCCCAAGGCATTGGACTCAAGGGACAACTTTTAAAGCCAAGTATTAAGAGGCAGTTCAGGAGACTGGAGAGGTAGCAGAAGACCCCGATTCAGGTTCCCAGCACCAGCATGGAGGCTAAAACCATTGTCTCTTAACTCCAGTTCCAAGGGATCCATCTCCCTCTTCTGGTCCCTGTGGGCACTGTATGCACATGGTGCACAGACAGACATACATGCCAGCAAAACACTCTAACACATAAAATAAAAATAAACACACCTTAAAAAAAAAAAAGAAAAGAGGCAGCTCAGGGCTGTCAAGATTGGCTCCGTGGGTAAAGATGCTTGTCACCATGCCTGAAAACCTGAGTTCAATCCCCAGAACCCATAGCTTCTGGAAGTTGTCCTGTGACCTCAAGTGCCATGGTACATGAAAGCCTTTCACACATAAATAAATAAATAAATAAATAAATAAATATAATTTAAAAGCTTAATTTTAAAAAAAGAGGCAGTTCAGCCCAATAGATTGGACAACAGTGGGAAGCGGCGGCTTGGTTTGCAGTGTGGAAGGTTATTTGTTTCAACCGTTCTTCAGCTCACCTGCTTTTTATTAAGAGTCAATCTTCATGTGATTTTTGTAGGAATAAAAAGCTAAACTTGCTGGGCGTTGGTGGCGCACGCCTTTAATCCCAGCACTCGGGAGGCAGAGCCAGGCGAATCTCTGTGAGTTCGAGGCCAGCCTGGGCTACCAAGTGAGCTCCAGGAAAGGCGCAAAGCTACACAGAGAAACCCTGTCTCGAAAAACCAAAAAAAATCCATTCCCATGAAAAAAAAAAAAAAAAAAAGCTAAACTTGCTGGTTGTCTGTAATAACCAGCAGTGACAAGCCTGAGGCGGGAAGATTATTGTGAGTTCAAAACCACCCTGGGCTACCTAGCAAGATCCTATCTCAAACAAACAAACAAACAATAAATAAAGTTGAAATAGTTTTTTATCGAACTGGACTCTGTTCAAAGGATTCCATTCCCATGAAAACTGCTAAATGTAAGATGAGCACATAAATTTAAGAATGCTCCCTCCTAAAGGAAGAAAAGAGAAGCAGGAAGACGTGTCCTTGCTCAAGCTGTTACACGCAGCTTTCAGCCCCCCAGGGCAGGTAGGTAGAAAATCTTAGCAATGCAATATGAGCACACATATCTGTAAAATATCCCGAACTAGCGTTTCCCTTGTGTGATAAGGGAACAGACAGAGGTGTGTCTCCCTCCAGGACCTACCCATCTTGACAAACTGGTCTCCACGAATGCCTTCTGGAAACCATACATAACTCTTAGGACAAAAAGAGCAACAAGGTGGTCGCATTCAACTTAAATGCTTTTATTGACAATGTCTTGGAACAATAAGCAAACAATGCTTAAAATTTTCATTCATATTCACTTTCCACATGTCGAAAGACCTCAGGGTAGAAAAAAATAAAATAAAAATATAAATATCTGAGAATCCATCTTAATAAATAAATTGAAAACACAATAAAACGTTTTCATGGAAAACTGTTAATGTCAGAACATTCAGATCACCTCAACAATGCATGATCAGTAACATCACGATGAACATTGACGTTGACGAGAAACTACAGTACATGGATATAGCTATTTCATTCTATCTACTGGAAAATAAAGTTCTTTTCTTTTTCTTAGTTTAATATTGGTCATTTCTAATTGGAACACACTATTGCCAGGAACACAGTAGGTATTGTTAAAATCAGCTGCACTAGATACAATCCGAAAATGTCCAGCACCAGGTTAATTCCAATAATGAACCCAACAGATTAGTTAATGCTATGAGAAGACTAAGGAGAAAGAGAACAGAGACACAGACCCAGGCCTGGCTCACATGCTACTAACTACCAGCTCTCAGGTGTCACTAGGAACAATACACTCCATGCGGTTTTTTGTTTTTTGTTTTTTTTTTGCTACATCTCCGGAAGAAGTGAGGACTTGAGTCCAGATGTGGATGCTTTCAAGTCCATGAGGCCCACAGCCTGGTGTGTTTCACGCACAAATAAGGTCCTCCCTAGGTCTACGGGAACCCTCGAGGGAAGACGTGTTTCTCCTCTCTGAAATGCACCAGCTCAGGCAGTGGCACTTGTGGATGCCGGCTGCCTCCCTTTCCCTGACTGCTCACAGGGCCAGCAGTGTGGGTGAGCTGAGGGAGTCAGAGGAGGGCTCGTTGCTGCTGCTGCCCTTTCGGTGGGCAGCTGCACAGCTGGGGAAGGAGTCAGCCTCGGGGTAGGTGAAGACAAAGGAAGACGTGTAAGTAGTGCAGCTGGGAGTACAGGTGACCACCGGGGTGCACAGGGGCTCCAGCTCCGTGACCATGGGCCCCATCCCCAGGGAGCTGCTGTGCAAGGGCTCCCAGTCTGCTGCATAGAAGGAACCGGACAGGTCCATGTCTGGCACAGATCGGGCGGTCTCGGAGCCACTGGGCCTGGAGGAAGCTGGGAACAAGAAGTCATCAAAAGGCTCGGCCTTCAGCTCCATATTGCTGACGCTCTTGACTGGCTCCAACGATGGCTTGGGCGGCTCAGGGTCATTGAGAAGAGGCAGCGAGAAGGCCTCCTCAGACTCTGGGGTGGCAGCCTCAGGCAGACCCCCAGTCAAATCCAGGGAAGCCACAGACATCTCTTCTGGGAAGCCCAGGTCATCGGGGATCTTGCAGGCAGGTCGGTGGGCTGCCAAAATGAACTCCAGTTTTTCCTTCTCCTTCAGCAGATTGGCAATCTCAGTCTGCAGCGCAGACTTCTCGTCTTCAAGTTGGTCTGTCTCCTGCACAGGGAGAGATGAAGGAAAGCATAAGACACAGTCTTGTTCAAGGACCCTGATCCCTTCGTCCCAGCCTCCAACTTGGAAGTTGCAGAAGTAGCCAGCAGGCTCTACCTACCGCTTGGAGAGTATCAGTCAGTTCCCTCCTCCGATTCCGGCACTTGGCTGCAGCCATCTTATTCCTTTCCCTTCGGATTCTCCGTTTCTCTTCCTCTTCAGGAGATAACTAGAATAACAATTAAAAGAAGACCAACATTCAGTAAGATTGTCTGGCGGCGTCACCTCCATGCAGCTACCCCAGTGAAACTGGCTCGTGGAGCACTCGCACCTCTTGGTGAAGCAGTTTTTCTAACCTGCAGTTGGCAGGCTGAGTGTGATTTGCATATAAAGTAAGATCTTTAGCAAAGGAACAAAAAAGCGCCTGGGCTAAAGAACGATGTGGGAAGCTGCCTGGGAAACTGTCTAGAGTACTTCTTGGGGCCAACCATCAGAATCTGACAAGGAAGGGAAAGGGCTCGGAGCCATGGCTCCAGGTCCGGAAGTGCAGTCAATTGCATCAGGTTTTACCCTCTCTATTGTGTCCTGACATACACACACACCGTGACCCCCCCCCCCCAAACCCCAGGTCCAGAATCGCTGCTCACCTGCTCAACTTTGCCTCTTCTGCCAATGCTCTGCGCTCTGCCGCTGCCTGACATGGTCTTCACCAATCCCGCCCTGGGGGAGTAAGCCCCAGTCGACGGGGTGGGGACTCCGTAGGGATGGGGAGCTCTAGTCTGCGATGGAGCCACGGAGGAGACCAGGGTGGGTTGCACCAGCCACTGCAGGTCAGGGCTGGTGGAGATGGCTGTCACCGTGGGGATAAAGTTGGCACTGGAAACGGACAGATCTGCGCAGAAGTCCTGAAACAAAACAAAAAGAGGAAAGTGGAGAGGTGAGCGAGTAGGTTCCAGATACAGGTGGAGCTAAAGTGGCCTTAGTGTCGCATGCAGCAGGGAGAGGGAAGGAGAAGCATTCGGGTCACAGACTGCTTGTGTCTTCCTGTACGTATCTCATCCGAGATAAAAAGCTCTCCCAGTTTCCTCCCATGAATTCTGCAGCGCAGCTTTTCTCCTCCATCCTACTGCTGCGTTCCCGTTATCCCTTCAGCATCACTCGCTTGAAAGGGGGTTTGTTATAAATATCCCTGACGTCTGCGCTGACGCAGGCGCCGCTCCGGAGTCTCCAGAATGAACTCGC
>CABHPR010114360.1:0-22739 GCA_902168415.1 Peromyscus melanophrys | reverse complement strand
AGATATGGATCTATTTGCAGCCTTCTGCACGTTGATATCCAGTTATGCCAGCACCATTTGTTGAAGATGCTTTCTTTTTTCCATTGTACGCTTTTGGCTTCTTTGTCAAAAATTATATGTTCATAGGTGTGCGGATTAATGTCAGGGTCTTCAATTCGATTCCATTGGTCCACAAGTCGGTTTTTATGCCAGTACCAAGCTGTTTTTATTACTGTAGCTCTATAGTAGAGCTTGAAGTCAGGGATCGTGATGCCTCCAGAGGTTGTTTTATTGTACAGGATTCTTTTGGCTATCCTGGGTTTTTTGCTTTTCCATATGAAGTTGAGTATTATTCTTTCCAGGTCTGTGAAGAATTGCGTTGGTATTTTGATGGGGATTGCATTGAATCTGTAGATAGCTTTTGGTAAAATTGCCATTTTTACTATGTTAGTCCTGCCTATCCATGAGCATGGGAGATCTTTCCATTTTCTGACATCTTCTTCAATTTCTTTTTTCAGGGACTTGAAGTTCTTGTCATATAGGTCCTTCACTTGCTTGGTTAGTGTTACCCCAAGGTATTTTATGTCATTTGTGGCTATTGTAAAGGGTGATGTATCTCTGATTTCCTTCTCAGCCTGTTTGTCAGTTGTATATAGGAGGGCTACTGATTTTTTTGAGTTGATCTTGTATCCTGCTATGTTGCTGAAGGTGTTTATAAGCTGTATCAGTTCCTTGGTTGAATCTTTGGGGTCACTCAAGTATACTATCATGTCATCTGCAAATAGAGAAAGCTTGACTTCTTCCTTTCCCATTTGTATCCCCTTAATCTCCTTATGCTGTCTTATTGCTCTGGCTAGAACTTCAAGTACTATATTGAATAAATATGGGGAGAGCGGACAGCCTTGCCTCGTTCCTGATTTTAGTGGAATTGCTTTGAGTTTCTCTCCATTTAATTTGATGTTGCCTGTTGGCTTGCTGTAAATTGCCTTTATTATGTTGAGGTATGTTCCCTGTATTCCTGATCGCTCCAAGACCTTTCTCATGAAGGGGTGTTGGATTTTGTCAAATGCCTTTTCTGCATCTAGTGAGATGATCATGTGGTTTTTTTCTTTCAGTTTGTTTATATGGTGTATTACATTGACGGACTTTCGTATGTTGAACCACCCTTGCATCCCTGGGATGAAGCCTACTTGATCATGGTGGATAATTGTTTTGATGTGTTCTTGGAGTCTGTTTGCCAGTATTTTATTGAGTATTTTTGCATCAATGTTCATGAGGGAGATCGGTCTGTAGTTCTCTTTCTTTGTTGTATCCTTGTTTGGTTTAGGAATCAGGGTAATTGTAGCCTCATAGAAGGAGTTTGGTAATGTTCCTTCTGTTTCTACTGTGTGGAACAATTTAGAGAGTATTGGTATTAACTCTTCTTTGAAGATCTGGTAGAATTCTGCGCTGAAACCATCTGGTCCTGGGCTTTTTTTGGTTGGGAGACTTTTAATGACTGTTTCTATTTCCTTAGGGGTTATTGGACTATTTAAATAGTTTATCTGGTCTTGATTTAACTTAGGTATGTGGTACCTATCCAGAAAATTATCCATTTCTTTTAGATTTTCCAGTTTTGTGGAATAGAGGTTTTTGAAGTATGACCTGATGATTCTCTGGATTTCCTCAATGTCTGTTGTTATGTCCCCCTTTTCATTTCTGATTTTGTTAATCTGGATGCTCTCTCTCTGTCTTTTGGTTAGTTTGGATAAGGGCTTGTCTATCTTGTTGATTTTCTCAAAGAACCAACTCTTTGTTTCATTGATTTTTTGTATTGTTCTCTTTGTTTCTATTTTATTGATTTCAGCTCTCACTTTGATGATTTCCTGGCGTCTATTCTTCCTGGGAAACTTTGCTTCTTCTTGTTCTAGAGCTTTCAGGTGTGCTGTTAAGTCACTAGTGTGAGATTTCTCCAACTTCTTTATGTGAGCATTTAGTGCTATGAATTTCCCTCTTAGCACTGCTTTCATAGTGTCCCATAGGTTTGGGTATGTGGTGTCTTCATTTTCGTTGATGTCTAGGAATTCTTTAATTTCTTTCTTTATTTCTTCCCTAACCCATTGGTGATTCAGTTGAGCATTATTCAGTTTCCATGAGATTGTAGGTTTTCTGTAGTTTTTGTTGTTTTTGAAATCTAACTTTAAACCTTGGTGGTCTGATAGAACACAGGAGGCTATTTCAATTGTTTTGTATCTGTTGAGATTTGCTTTGTAGCCAAGTATGTGGTCGATTTTGGAGAAGGTTCCATGAGGTGCTGAGAAGAAGGTATATTCTTTTTTGTTAGGATGGAATGTTCTGTAGATATCAATTAAGTCCATTTGGGTCATGACATCAGTTAAGTCCTTTATTTCTCTGTTAAGTTTCCATTTAGGATATCTGTCCAGTGGTGAAAGTGGGGTGTTGAAGTCTCCCACTATTAATGTGTGGGGTTTTATATGTGGTTTAAGCTTTAGTAGTGTTCCTTTTACATATGTGGGTGCCCTTGTGTTTGGGGCATAAATGTTCAGAATTGAAACTTCCTCTTGGTGGATCCTTCCTGTGATGAATATGTAATGCCCTTCTTGATCTCTTTTGATTGATTTTAGTTTGAAGTCTATTTTGTTGGATATCAGGATGGCTACACCCGCTTGTTTCTTAAGACCGTTTGATTGGAAAGTCTTTTCCCAGCCTTTTATTCTTAGGTAGTGTCTGTCTTTGTATTTGAGGTGTGTTTCTTGTATGCAACAGAAAGATGGGTCCTGCTTTCATATCCATTCTGTAAGCCTGTGTCTTTTTATAGGCGAATTAAGTCCATTGATATTAAGAGATATTAATGACCAGTGGTTGTTCATTCCTGTTATTTTTGGTGGTAGTGTGTCTGTACTTCTTATCTTTGGGGTTTACTGCTGTGGTGTTATCTATTGCCTGTGTTTTCAAGGGTGTATCTGACTTCCTTGGGCTGGAATTTTCCTTCTAGTGCTTTCTGTAGGGCTGGATTTGTGGATAAGTATTGTTTAAATCTGGCTTTGTCTCGGAATGTCTTGTTTACTCCGTCTATGATGATTGAAAGTTTTGCTGGGTATATTAGTCTAGGCTGGCATCCATGGTCTCTTAGTGTCTGCATTACATCTGTCCTGGTTCTTCTGGCTTTCAAAGTCTCCATTGAGAAATCGGGTGTTATTCTGATGGGTTTGCCTTTATAAGTCACTTGGCCTTTTTCCTTTGCTGCTCTTAATATTCTTTCTTTATTCTGTATGTTTAGTTGTTTAATTATTATGTGGTGAGGGGACTTTTTTGGGGGGTCTAGTCTGTTTGGTGTTCTATAGGCTTCTTGTATCTTCATTGGCATTTCCTTCTTTAAATTGGGAAAGTTTTCTTCTATGATCTTGTTGAATATATTTTCTGCACCTTTAAGTTGGTATTCTTCTCCTTCTTCTATCCCTATTATTCGCAGGTTTGGTCTTTTCATGGTGTCCCAGATTTCTTGGACATTTTAGGTCGTGACTTTGTTGGCTTTAGTGTTTTCTTTGACTGATGAATCTATTTGTTCTACCGTATCTTCAACGCCAGAGATCCTCTCTTCCATCTCTTGCATTCTGTTGGTTATACTTGCGTCTGAAGTTCCTGATCGTTTACTTAGATTTTCTATTTCCAGCATTCCCTCTGTTTGTGTCTTCTTCATTTTTTCTATTTCCCTTTTCAGATCTTGGACTGTTTCCTCCATTGTTTCATTGCTTTTTCATGGCTTTCTTTCAGTGCTTTATTGTTTTCTTCCAGGACTTTATTATTTTCTTCTACTTTAATTGTCCTTTCCTCTAGGTTTTTACAGCGTTCTTGCCATTATTTTTTGTCTTTTCCTCTATATAAGCCTCTACCTTCTTCATGATGTTATTCATAAGGCTGTTTTCTTCTGCTTCTTCCAATTTTTGATGTTCAGGTCTAGGGGTTGGAGGAGGGCTAGGTTGTGGTGATGCTGTATTGCTCTTCATTTTGTTGTATGTACTTCTGCCTTGACGTCTGCCCATCTCCTTGTGTTCGATCTTGGTCTTATCAGCGCACTTGGTGCAGAAAGAGCTGACAGATTCCGGAAGTCTCTCTCTCTTGTCCAGATGGGACTCTCTTGTCCAAATGGGAAGTCTGAGGCAGGTTGGGAGCTCTTGTCCAGATGGGAAGGCCGAAGCAGGGTGGGAGCTATTGTCCAGATGGGAAGTCTGAGGCAAGATGGCAGTTCTTGTCCAGAAAAGAAGTCTCTTGTCCAGAAGGGAAGTCTGGGGCAGGATGGGAGCTTTGTCCAGAAGGGAAGTCCGGGGCAGGATGGGAGCTGGGGGCCGGTCTCTAAGTCTCAGGAAGTGGGCGGGGGTCTCCGGGGATGATGGGCTTGGGGGCAGGGCTTGGAGACTGCAGGGTCTGCAGGTGATCTTGGAGAAGGGGGGCCTTCCTGGTAGGGGTGGGGGTAGAAGGGAGCCTGCCCAATGGCCAGAACCTGGGGCCAAGGTGGGCAGGTCTTCCCAGGGGTGGCTGGTGCCCAGGGACGGGATCTAGGGTGAGGATGGGCACTCACCTTTGTCCAGAAGGGAAGTCCGAGGCAGGATGGGAGCTGGGGGCCAGTCTCTAAGTCTCAGGAAGTGGCGGGGGTCTCCCCTATTTCTAGCATGATGTCTCAAGCTTGATTCTTTGGCTTGTCCCAAAACCAAGTAAGCCCCAATATCATATATAAAAATGTCTGTGTTTAAGTGAGAATATGGATTCCATTATTTCTGCCAAGAAGTAAGAAATCCGTTTAGAGAATTTTCTGATAACCATCCAGAGACTTTTGTTGTGTAAGTTATTTCCTAAATCTTCCATCTGAGGCCATACCCCCTGGGAGAAAAAAATCTGTCAGCATAAGAACTCAGGATTGACAGCATGTTATACTTTATTTTCTTTTTAAAAAACTTTAAATGTCCACCCTTCTCCACAAATATTGTTCCAAAATACCCAGGCCTTTTCCCAGACTCATAATTTCGATGATGGATCATGGAGCCCAGAACTCACTTTTTTTTTTTTCCTGACACAGGGTCTCACACTGTGTCCCAGGCTGGCTTTGAACTCACCGTGTAGCTGTGGTGGTCAATCTTAATCGTCAACTTGACTGGATTTAGAATCTCCTAGGAAATGCATCTGAAATGGACTGTAGGGGGTTTCCACACAGGATGAACTGAAGAGGAAAACCCCACCCTGAATTTGGTCAGTACCATCCATGGCCAGGGATCCCAGACTGAATAAAATAGGAACATTGAGAGAGCCAGTATTCGACCTGATTCCCCATCAGTGGAGGAGAAGTCCCAGCCATATATCCCTAAATGCCATGAGCTCTACCGTACTTCTATGCCAAGATGGTCTGTACTTTCTAAAGTTATGAACTAAAATAAATTCTTAAGTTGCTTCTGTCAGGCTTTTGCCACAACAGTGAGAAAAGTAACTAATGCAGAAACCCAGGTTGGCCTTGAAGTCCCAGCAATCTTTCTGCCTCAGTTTCTAGAGTGTGGGGATTATATTATATCTGGCTCCAGAAATCATTAATGTAACAAAATATAATGGATACATAGCCTAGTAGTTCCTTGTCTACATCAATCTTTCTATGTGATCTGAAGACCAGCAGCCTCTGTGGTGGTATTGTGTTCCCCAAAATATTGTGCACCCTAATAAACTTATCTGGGGTCAGAGAACAGAACAGCCACTAGATACAGAGGCTAGAAAATGGTGGCACTCACACCTTTAATCCTAGCCTTCTGGAGGCATGGATCTCTGTTGTGAGTTCAAGGCCACACTGGAAACAGCCAGGCATGGTGACTCACGCCTTTAATCCCAAGAAGTGAGCCTTTAATCCCAGGGAGTGATGGCAGAAAGCAGAAAGATATATAAGGCATGAAGACCAGAAACTAGAAGCAGTTGGCTGGTTAAGCTTTTAGGCTTTGAGCAGCACAGTTCAGCTGAGACCCGTTCGGATGAGGACACAGATGCTTCCAGTCTGAGGAAACAGGATCAGCTGAGGAACTGGTGAGGTGAGGTAGCTGTGGCTTGTTCTGCTTCTCTGATCTTCCAGCATTCACCCCAGCAACTGGCCCCAGGTTTGATCTTATTAATAAGACCTTCTAAGATTCCTGCTACAAGCCTGTCTCAAGCCTATTATAAAACAGAGTTTCAGCTCTGCTCAGACTTCCTGAATCTTGTTGAGATATCCAGAGGACTCCTGTGCACAACGAAGCCTGGGGTTTTCTGGTCTATAAACCTTATAGATATATGGCTTATTCACATATCTGGAAGTGTTTTTCCCAGTGTTTTCTTCTAGCAGTTTCAGAGTCTTGTGTTACATTAAATTCTTGATTTATTTTAAGTTGATTTATTTAAACAGGATAATAGCAATGCAGTGTTATTTTTCTACACCAATTGTCGAACAAGTTTGTTTTTCCAATGTATTTTTTGGCACCATTGTTGAAAATCAAGTGGCTATAAGCAGGGGTTATTTCTGCATCCTCTATCTCTTTCGTTGGCCTGTATGCCTGCTTCTGTGCCCGCACCATGCTGGTTTTGTTAATTTGAGATAGGAACTGTCATAATTCCAGCATGGCTCTTCCTGCCAAGGATTACTTTGGCCATTCAAGGTCTTTTGTTCTTCCACATAAATTTTAGCATTACTTTTTCTAGTTCTTTGAAGAATGCCATTGGAATTTTTGTGAGAATTACACTGAATTTCTAGATTGTTTTCAGTATTACAGCCATATTCAGAACATTAATTCCATATATTCATGAACACCTTCTAGTATGTATCTGTGTGTTCACAAAGGATCTTCCAGCGTCTTCCTCCATTTCTTTAACTGTTTTTGTTTGCTTGCTTGTTTCTTTGTTTGTTTGGTTGGTTATGTACACCAGACTGGCCCCAAAGTTTTGGCCTCCTGAGTACTGGATTACAGATAAGCCACCATGTCCAGGGTTCTTTGGTGCTTTACAGCTTTACTTATAGATGTCTTTAACTTCTTTAGGCTTATTCCTAGGTATTGAGTACTATTTCATATCAACTATGAATGAGATTGTTTTCCTGATCTTCCTCACTCTGTTCCCTGTTACTTTGCTGAAGTTATTTTTATGTATTTTCAAATATAATAGCATGTCATCTGCAAATAAAGATCATTTGATTTCTTCCTTTACTGGTGTCCTGGTCCCCCTGTCTTACTACTCTGGCTAAGATTTCGGGAACTATCTTTAATAAGAGTAGAGAGAATAAGCCAGGTGTGGTGGTGCATGCCCTTAATCCAGCGCTTGGAAGGCAGGGGCAGGTAGATCTCTGTGAGTTCAAGACCAGCCTAGTCTACAGAGTGAGTTCTAGGCCAACCAAGGCTAAATAGAGAAACCCTATCTCAAAAATAAGAAAAAAAAAAAGGCGAGGGTAGGGGGTACTGTAGCACAAGTCCTAATTGGTCTTATAATAAAAACTTGGAGCCAGATATTGGGGTGAATGCTGAAAAATCAGAGAGACAAAGGAACAAGCCACTAGAGAAACTTCTCATCACTACCAAATCCTCAGGCTGAAAGGGAGGTGAGATCCTGTCTCCACGAATCCTCAAACTGAATGCAAGGACGCCGAACTCCTGTCTTCTCCTGCCTTACAAGCCTTTCTCTGCCCAGCCATATCATTTTCTGTCCAACCTTCCTAGTGCTGGGATTAAAGGCATGTGACTCCCAAGTACTGGGATTAAAGGTGTGTGCCACCACTGCCTGGGACTCTATGTTTAATCTAGTGGCTGGCTTTGTCCTTTGATCTTCAGGCAAACTTTATTTGTTAAGAGTACAAACAAAATATCACCACAGGGTACAGAGAATAAACGTTCTTTATCTCATCCTAATGTTTAGAGGAAATGTTTTCAGTCCCTACTCCCACCTAGTATAATGTTCTTATGTTTGTTTTATATAGCATTTGTTATGTGGAGATACATTCCTTCTATCTCTAGTTTCTTCAGGGCTTAAATTTATCTGAAGGATGTTGAATTTTCTCAAAGGCCTTTACTGTAAGGCCCTGGCCTTCCCATTTTGAGCAAGCTGTTGCCTGCTTGCCGACCTTGACCAGATGTCCTCCCTATGCTTATTCCCTGCCCCCTTGTTTGTGTATCCTGCATATTGGGCGTTAACAGCTTAGATGCAAGATTGTAAACATCAGTAGCGAACTTCTGCCCTCTGGGGCTCTCCCATTGTGCTGTAAGCCTGTGTTTAAGGTTTCCTCCCTCTTTCAATAAACGGCATTAGGCATTCTGCTGAGGCAAATGACCTGCTGTCTTTGTCTCTGTTTTTCCATCCACAGCCCCTCGCTCAGACATGGTGAATGGTGGTGGTAGGGCAGGCGTTATCGCTACACTTTACTGCACCCATTGAGATGATCCTGTAACTTCTGTCCTTACATCTATTTATGTGCCATTTTACATTTACTGACTGGCCTGTGTTGGGTCATTCCTGTATCTCTGGAAAAAAGCCACATTTGGTCATGGTATATGGCATATTAAAGTGTTGTTTTGATTTGCAAGTATTGTATTGAAAATGTTAACATCCATGTTCACTATGGAAATTAGTCTATACTTTTGTTTTGTTGTGCCTTTATCCAGTTTTGGTAGCAAGATAATAACAGTTTCATAAAATGGATTTGGTAGTATTGTTTCCTTTTCTACTTTATAGGATAATTTTAAAACACTGATGTTAGTTCATCTTGGGATATAGAACTCAACAGTAGGTCTGTCTGTTCCTGTGTTTGTCTTTAAATTTGGGAGACTATATTACTGCTTCAATGCCATTACCCACCACAGGTCTGTTAATGTTGCTTATATCCTTCTGGTGGGTCATATATGTCTAGAATTTATCCTTTCTTCTAGATTTCCAAATTTATCGGAACATGGGTTTTCGGGGCTGATGGAATGGCTTAGTGGTTATGAGCACCGGCTGCTCTTGCAGACAACCCACATTCAATTCCCAGCACTTACACCATGGTTCCCAGCCACCTGTAACCTGTTTCACAGAATCTGATGCCCTCTTCTGACCTCCACAGAGACCAGGCACACACATGGCAAACAGACATACATGCAGGCCAAACATTCATACAATAAAAGCAAATAAATATATAAAATTAAAAAATAGAATATGGGTTTTTAATTAACATACTACTTAATGATACTCTGATTTTGTTACTGTGTGATGTAATGTTCCCCCTTTCATCTCTAATTTTATTATTTTGAGTTTTTTTCATTGTTTTTGATGAGAGAATTACTATAGATCCCAAGCTGGCTTGGAACTTACTGTGTAGCCCAAGCTAGCCTTGAACTTCCAACAATTCTCTTGCCTCCACCTCCTGGGTATGTAGGTTTTGCCATTATGCCCAGACTTACTCACTATGGGTATACAACCACAGTGGAACGGGAACATAGCAAGCTCTAGGAGCAGATTTGTTATATGAATGAGCAACAAACACATCCTGGAGAAAGTCTTTCACACGAGCTAGAAACCCAAGGATAGAATTGTTACTCCTCCTTTTTTCTTTTTTAAAGCATAACTCTAAGAAAAGAGAAATAAAAAGTATCAAAAGTGCAAATTATGTACGCAGACCAGGTAATTAGTTTTTAGCATATTCATTTATAATTCTATATGTCTTCAGGGATGAATTAAAAATATCAATGAATAAAATTTCATTTCCATAAAGTAACTGTAAACTGTATCATTTAGAAGTACATTCTTGGGTGGCCAACACTACCGAGTCTAGGCATCAACTGCCCTGAATCATAGGTTAGCAGTTGTCACTAGGGGTGAGGGAAAGGGCTGTGAGTGAAGGTACATAGGGTTCCTGGGTCTGGTGATGCTCTGCTTCTCAGCCTGACCAGGTACAGGGTTTTACTATGAAGCCCACTGGCTTCTGGCTCCAGATCATCCTGTCTAAGCACTGGAGTTATAGGCATTTGTTACCTTACCAAGCTTAAAGAAAATGCTTTCTCTCATGTTTCCTGATCTAAGATCCAAGGCTATGGGTTTCCTCTAGGACTCCATAATCCTGCATCCTCCTCGGTCCTTTTCTTTCCATAGATGGAAAATTATATCCTTACACTCAGATCAGTTCTCCAGGAATTGATTTTCACCATTCCATGTCCACTCCTGAACCACATGTCCAGCATTTTCACTCTCTTCACCTGGGTCCAGGTATTGCCTGCCAGAAGCTGTGTCGTCATGGCAGCAGTGTTTCTCAACCTTCTTAATGCTGTGACCCTTTAATACAGTTCTGGATACTTGTGTGGGTGTTTCTGCATGTGGGTGAACTTACCTGGAGACTGATAGAGGAACACTGTCTCAGTTCCTAAGGCCATCAGAAATATGTGTTTATGCATTTCCCACGGTCTTAGGCGATTCCCAAAGAGGTAATGACCCACAGGGTTGAGAACCACTGCAGTAGAGACTAGACATGAGGCAGAGGCCAAGTTTCTCCATCACTTTCCTAAACATTCCTGCAGCTAGGCATGACCACATGCTGGACCTTGCTTCAGCACCTGGTGATAGGAAAAAGCTGGAATTGTATAGAATGCATTTGGCATTGCCACACTGAGTTCCCAAGGGCAACATAGAAGTTGTTTCAACCACAGTGACCAGCTACAGAGTGGTCAGTGGCTCCTGTGTCCCGTGGATCCTGTATGGGACCTGATGTTGATGCATTTGTGGGTTCTGTTCATAACTGTGATATCTTGAGCTCCAATTTCACATATAAAGTCCCTTTATATCTAAATAAAAATTTGGATTCTACTATTTGTATGCAAAGCAAGAAATCATTTTAGGAAATTTTCAGGTAGCAAGCATTCACAGACTTTTGTTATATGAACTGTTTCTTAAACTCTTCTATCTACTCCATTGGGTGACGAAACAAAATATCTTTTTTATTAAGAAATTTTCTATTCATTTTACATACCAACCACAGATCCCCCTCTCCTCCCACCCCCTGAAATATATCCCTTGTGGGGGTATTGTGTTCCCCAAAATATTGTGTACCTTAATAAACTTATCTGGGGTCAGAGACAGAACAGCCACAATATGAAACAGAGGTTAGGCAGTGGTAGCATACGCCTTTAATCCTAGCATTCCAGAGACAGAAATCCCTCTGGATCTCTGTGAGTTCAAGGCCACATGGGAAACAGCCAGGCGTGGTGACCCACGCCTTTAATCCCAGAAAGCACGCCTTTAATCCCAGGGAGTAGTGGTAGAAAGCAGAAAGGTATATAAGGCATGAGGACCAGAAACTAGAGGCATTTTGGCCTGGTTAAGCATTGGGCTGGTTAAGCATTCAGGCTTCTAGCAGCAGTTCAGCTGAGACCCATTCTGGATGAGGACTCAGAGGCCTCCAGTCTGAGGAAGCAAGACCAGCTGAGGATCCAGCGAGGTGAGATAGCTGTGGCTTATTCTGTCTCTCTGACCTTCCAGTGTTCACCCCAATACGTGGCTCAAGTTTGATTTTATTAATAAGAACTTTTAAGATTCCTGCTACAATCCCTAAAAAAATTGTTGCGCCCAGATCGTGACCCCCAGAGAGACCACCAAAGACGAGCATGCCGGAATGCAAAAGCAAGGTTTAATTCTGGATATCCAAAAGCAATACAAGCCTAGGCAGGGACTTTGTCCAACAGATCCAACGCATTGGAGGCTGGAGGAAGTGCCCGCCTCTCTGCAAGCTCAGTTTTTAAAGGGAAAAATCACAAAGTTACATCATTTAGGGGTGCTAGTACGGGTACAATTCTGATTGGCTTGCTTCTAGGGGCTTTCTAGAAATCATAGCTTAATCTTACTTCTAAGGGGGTGGTTGCCCGCCACCATTTCTCATTGGCTGCTCTCAGGTGGGGACATTTTTATGGTCAGTTACCCTGGAAACCAGGGTTGGAACATTCTATAGTCCTGCAGGCATTACCTCATGACTACCTTGTGACTCTGTACTTTTACACTTCCTGGTTTCTGGAATCTGGACTGACTTGTTTCAGTAACTAATGGCCTATTCCTAGAAGGAGAAACCTTAGGCCTTAGTTTTTGGGTGAAAGCATTTTGGTCTTATTTCTAAGATGGTTCATTTTGGTCTCACAATATGACATTTCCACCCAGATCACAGGGACCCCCAAAAGACCACCACGGAGACCAAATCCCGTATGTAAAAGCAAAGAGCCTTTATTTCAAGCTCGAGCTAGGAGAGCCAAGAGCCCTGAGGCCAGGCAATGTGGTGTTTTTATCATAGCAGAGGTTGGGGTGAGGGGATTTCCAGGGTTCAGGACCCTGATTGGCTGACATTTATCTAGAATAGGAGATATTTGGGATGTCAGGTATTTCCTTTTCCTGGGTGCGGGTATTGCCTGCCAGAAGCTGTGTCTGGGCCTCTAAGCCTGTCATGGCAGCTGTGTGGTCAAGCTGTTTTGGGCCCCCCACAATGATACATGTTCTCTTCCCTTTTACTTCTTGGAAAAAAATAAATGCTCATTTGAAGCTCATCTCAATCATGTGTGCTGTTCTGATCACTAACATCAGGGACCTCAGCTCTCTTCTTGTTCATATCTAAGACCCACCATTTAGATTGCTGAACTTTCTTTTCTTGTTGTTGTTGTTTCTTTTTGTTTGTTTGTTTACCAAGACGGTTTCACTATGTAGCCCTGCCAGGCTAACACAGTTCTCTGTAAGGAGAGGATTACTTTGAGCTAAAGAATACAGGAAATCAACATCGAAGGAATGCTTGCAAGCAGGGAACAAATTTTCCTTTTCTAAAGGAAATTTACATTTGAAAAGGCCCCATTCTTATCAGTGAAGAGGGCACTTGCTTAAATCTGCATAACGAGTTTTTATTCATAGGCTGGTATTTACCTCACTTTCCCTGATCTCTTTCTTGTAACACAACTCCCCTCCTCCACCAGCTCACTCAGAAAGATCCACCTGCCTCTGCCTCCTGAGTGCTGGGAGATTAAAGCCCAGCGATTGCTGAACATTTTTAAAGCAGGGTTTCACACTGTATGCCAGGCTGATTCGGAGCTCATGATGTAGCAATGGTGACTAATCTTCACTGAATCTCCTAGCAGATACACCCTGAGAATGTCCTTAAGGGTGTTTCGAAGAGGGAAGGCTCACCCTGAATTTGGATTTCACCATTCCATGCTCTGGGGCCCAGGCTGAATCAGAGAGGAGAAAGAAGAAGGCCAGTTGAGTGTCAGCATTCTCTACTTCCTGCTTCCTGACATAGGAAGATGTACAGAGTGCTGGCCCCATGCTCCTGCAGTCATGAACTCCATCATGCCTTCCTCACCATGACGGACTCTCTTAAATCGTGAGCCAAAATAAATTCCTCTTCCTTCAAGCTGCTTCCATCATGTATTCTGTCAGAGCAATGTGAAAAGTACACAATAGTTAATATTGACTTTGAATGCTTGGTAATTCTCCTGCCTCTGCCCAAGATTACAAGTGTGAATGAGCACAGCTGGTCCTGGGAATCACATATGCAACTACCCAGGAGGCTAATGCGTACAGCCTAGAGGCTCCTGGTCTACATTCTTGCTGCTGGGTGATCTGTACATCAGTAGCCTCAGTCCAAGCTATATAGAATCTCAACTCTACACCAGACTTCATGAATCTTGTTGAGTTGTTCAAGGGACTTGTGTATACAAGAAAGCTGAAGCTGTTTTATAGTCCTTCTAGACCCAGCCCCAGGGCTGTGTAGTCCACTTCAGCATGTAGGGGCAGGGATTATTGATCTTAGTTCCCTTTATCAATCATTCCTTTGTTGATTTTAGTCATTTCCAAGGTTTTAAACGTCATTTTGTTGTACCCATTTCGAGAAACCCCCAGAGACCACCAAGGAGCCGGTTTCCAATGCAAACACATAAGGGTCCTTTTATTCAGGTTCAACCTGGGCCGCCCCACAGCAGATGGAAGGAAATGTGGCGATGGCCACGAGCCCAGGTGTAGAGGGTTTTTATAGGGAAAAACCACAAGCCGGGTATTGGCAACTTGGGATTGGGTAGAAGCGGCAAGGTGATTTTTTGAAACTATTGGTCTAGACTTTGGGCACGAAACCACAACCTGCTGAACAGGATTATCTGGACTGCTCAGTGGGATTATCTAGATATCTCCAAGGGCCATAAACCACAGACAGGATCTTGTTAAGCATTCCTTTCCTGTATACACAGCAGACAGGATGTCTGCAAGAGTATTTGGATCCTGTTAAGCTTTCCTTTAAACAGCAGACAGGATGTCTGCAGGAGGATACTGCTTTGTATCCGTTCGAGTTATCATGGCATATTCCTGAGCCTATAAAGTTAAGTCTAGGCCTTCGCAATTTAACATCACAGCCTAAATCTTTTTCTTTAGCCCAACACATCTCCCAAATAGCTCCTAATTCATCTGTCGACATGCCAAGTCCACTACTTCATTTGAATTTCTCCACCCCTGTGAAGAGCAATTTCATCCTTAACTTACACAACCTTCATTTTCCGAGTCTTCCTTTGTCCTTGTATTCAATTTAATCCAGTAAGAAATGCTGTAATGTCCATATTTAAAATAAATTCAAATACAATTGTTTGCTACTTTTCTTTGTCACACATATCCTAGGGAGAAGCAACCAACATCTCTAGCCTGGAACACTGGACAGATTTCCCAATACCTTCTCTACTGCCTCACCAAACAAATTCATTTCTCAGCAGGGCCCCAGAATTTTGGGCAAAACAAAAACCAACCAGATATCCTCTGCCTCTGTCTCTCAAGTACTGAGATTAAAGAATGCACCACGATGTTTTGGCTTTCTGAAGTGGTCTCCAAGCAGAGGCTAATCTTTAATTCATTATGTAGCTGAGTGACCTTGACTCCTGATCACCCACCTAAATTCTGGGATTATAGGCTTGAGCCACCACTTCTGATCCTTTATTAGTTTAACATTTTCTTTCTCAGCATGTTGCTTTATTTATATATAGAGAAACTGCTAGTGTTTACTATGTTGATTTTGTATAATGCTTTGTTGAAATGGTTTATAAAATATAACCATTTTCTGGTGGAATCTTAGGGGTCTTTTAAGTATAGGGCTCTTGTGTCATCTGAAAATCAGAATAAGGTCACTTGTGCCTGATTGTACCCTTCTCTCTCCTGCTTTATTGCCCTATCTATCACTCACTACACTGAATACTAGTGGAGAGAGTGGTCACTCCTGTTGAAGGGTCGGGCGTGTTTGCATATGCCCGGCAGACCTGGACACTTCCGCCTAGCCAGCTCCAGGTCAAGATAGCCATTTCCGGGTCAAGGCGTCTCGCGTGACCAGGATCCGTGACGTCACGTAGCCACGCAAGCTCGCAGCGTGTCTACGTCATCTACATCTACCTGTGCACGCCCCGCCTTTATAAAAAGCCGCCATGGCCCGGACCTCTTCTCTCCGCACACGTGTTTCCCCAGGCCTGGGCACTCTCTGTCCCTTTCCTCTCAATAAACTCTTATTAGCGGATTCTGTCGTGTTTCGTAACGTTTCCTTGCAGGGTAACAGCGCAAATAACTAACACCTGTCTCATTCTGGTTTACAGGAAAAGCTGAGTTTTCCTTCACTTAGTGAGAATGGTGGCTATAGTTGTCATGTAAGGCCTGTTTCCCTGGTTTTGGTTGAGGTATATTCTATCTCCCCCCCTCCCCCCCACCGGGCTCATGGAGATAGACTGAACTGTGTTAAAAGCCTGTTCTGAAATTGAGATAACCATGTGATTTCTCCCTTTGAGTATATTTACCTGATGTATGTATTGCATTTACTGACTGGCATATGTTGAACCATCCTTGTGTCCCTAGAATGAAGTCAATTTGACCATGGTATATGACTTTTAGAAATATATGTTAAATTTGGTTTATAAGTATTCTTGAGAATTTTTGAATTTATGTTCACCCAAGAAATTGGGTTTTAATTTTTAGTGTTATTCAGTTTGGCTAGCTTCATAAAATCAGTTTGGTGGTGTTCCTTCTCTATTTTATGGAATAATTTGAGGAGCATTTGTCTTAATATGTAAATGTCTGGTATTCGATTCAGCAGTGAGTCCATCTGGTCCTGAGATTTTTTAATTGGGAGACTCCACATTACTGCATCTAAAGGCAAATTCAGCTATTTCCAAAAAGAAGTTGTCTACAGCACTCTTTCATTCTCTTTAAGGGATTAGTGAACCTCAGAATTACAAAGGAAACTAGACTGATAACTAATATAAGATGAACAGTATCTTCTCATACCAGCAAACAGTGCCAAACACAGAAAGCTGGTATGGCGGGGATTGTCATCCAGAAGACAGGAACGGTATTTATCCAGGCTGGACTGCATTTGGTGGGCAATTCCACATGTGGCGATTTACACTCAACCAAATTAGACACTGTCAAAAAACAAATTACATTCAGTTCCTCAGTGCACGAGCCACATTTTGAACAGTGAATGACCACAGGCAGGAAGTGGCTACTCTTCTGAAGAACACAGATACAAGACATTTGTATTACTGCAAGAAGTTCTCTTAGACAGCACAGAGCGTAGGGCCCTGGCCCCCCATTTTGGGCAGCTGCCGCCTTACTTGCTGACCTTGACCAGATGTCCTCCCTATGCTGATTCCCTGCTGGTTTCCTCCTTACTGAAGGCTCACGGGAGGTTCTTTGTGTATCCTGCATTTGGTATAAACAGCTTAGATGCAAGAATGTAGAACATTGGTAGTGAACTTCTGCCCTCCGGGGTTCCTCCATTGTGCTGTAAGCCTGTATTTAAGGCCTCCTCCCTCCTTCAATAAGCGGCAGTCTGCTGGGGTGAATGACCCGTTGTCTCTTGTCTCTATTTTTTAATCCACAGCCCCTTGCTTGGACATGGTGAATGGGTGGTGGTAGCGCGGGCGCTACCGCAACACAGAGCCAGTGATATTCTGACAGTGCAGACCTGGGTATCAGAAGTATCATTGAGTGTACATCCTTAGGACACCCAGGTTTTACTTCTTTGGTTCTCTACTCAGCAACCATGAATTCCTACTTTCTCAACTTTTTTTTTTTTTATCAAGAAAATGATCTGGTGAGCTGGCTCAGCAGGTAAAGGCATTTCCTGTCAAGATTAGAGACTTGAGTTCAATTTCTGGAACTCATATGGTAAAAAGAGAAGTATCATCCACATACATACAAACATAGACACACACTCATGAAATAAATAAATGTAATAATAAAGAAAATGAATTGATGGGACTGGGGAGATGGTTCAGTCATTAGGAGTACTGGTTACTTGTCCAGAGGACCCAAGTTCAAATCCCAGCACCTGCATGGTGTCTCACAACTGTCTGTAACTTCAGTTCCAGGAGATCTGATGCTCTTCTGGCGTCCCTGGATACCAGGCATGTAAGTAAGCATGTACATAGTGCACAGACATACATGCAGACAAAACACCTACATGCATAAATTTTTTTTTTTTGGTTTTTTTTTTTTTTTTTGGTTTTTTTCGAGACAGGGTTTCTCTGTGTAGCTTTGCGCCTTTCCTGGAACTCACTTGGTAGCCCAGGCTGGCCTCGAACTCACAAAGATCCACCTGGCTCTGCCTCCCGAGTGCTGGGATTAAAGGCGTGCGCCACCACCGCCCGGCTTCATAAATATTTTTTTAAAAAAGAAAATGAAGCTGAGTATGATGACACACACCTTTAATCCCAATCTGGAGGCAAAGGCAGGTGGATCTCTTATGAATTCAAGGTCTACATAGTGATTTCCAGGAAGCCAGGGCTACATAATAGAGAGACCCCACGCATGTGCACACGCATGCGCGCGCACACACACACACACACACACACACACACACACACACACACACACACCACTCACACAATATGAATAAATGTAATCTAAAATGTTTTGAAAGGATAATCTGAACAGACACAAAGTAATTAGAAATAGCTAGGCAAACTTTTAAGCCTTGATTATCTCATAACTATATATGTACGTAATAGAAATAGCACCATTCATCAACTTACGCAGACAACCAGAACACAAAAAACAGGTTTGTATAAGAATCCTGGTTTCAGCCCAGCAGTGGTGGCGCACACCTTTAATCCCAGCACTCAGGAGGCAGAGACAGGCGGATCTCTGAGTTCGAGGCCAGCCTGGGCTACCAAGTGAGTTCCAGGACAGCCAAGGCTACACAGAGAAACCCTGTCTGGAAAAAAGCAAAAAAGAAACATGGTTTCATCACCAAAGCTCTGAAACTTTACTGATCCTTTATTTTTCCTATTTGAGTTCTCAAAAAGGGTGGCACAGCCAAGAATCTCCTTCCATAAGGTTTTATAACTGTGCTCACTTTCTTTTCGTCTGGAGATTTTTCCCTAAGAATATCCACTTTAATCCGACTTGTACTCGATGGCTGGAAAAGAGGGTATGCAACAACCTTTTCAAACTCTTTGATCTCCTTCTTCACTCGACCACGCCTCTCAGGTGGTGGAATCTGGCTCTGGCTTTTTCTCAAGATTCTTTCTTTGAGTCTTTGCTCTAGAAGTTCCCTCCCTCGAATCATGCGTTCCTGATGGCCTTTGATTTGGAGCAGTTCTCTCTCGGTCACCTGCCTTCTTCTCTCTGCTTTCGGGATGATAGGCTTTTCTGGCACAATTTTGGGTAGTGTTATTTCACTGAGGAGTCGTGTCTGTCTCCAGGTTTTATTCTTAAATTCTCTGGCCTGGCCTGTTCTAAGGATGTGCCTTTCTATTTGTTTCTTCTCTCTCTCGGGCACCCAATACCGCAGTTTCTGTCCCTCTGTGGTTGGTGGTGTTTCCTCTTCCATTGTCACCTTTGTTTCTCCACCGGTGCCCTCTCTTTTCATCATCTCCACTATTCTCTTATTGTAGTAAGACTCTGCTTTCGCAAGCCAGTAGTCAAGAGAGTGAGCCTGCTCCCTGCAGAGTTCTCTGCTCTCCTCCCGGCATTTCTGAGTCACCAAGTGTCTTGCTGCTGTCGTATGCACACCACCAAGACTCTGTCAAAGGGAGGTTCAGAATTTTATCATTTTTCCCTTAAACACATTTAAAACCAGTTTGCCTTCCTCACTACTATTAAGGAAGGAGTCTTGGGCCAGCAGTAGTGGCACATGCCTTAATCCCAGAACTCTGAAGTCATAAGCAGATGAATACACATACATATACACACACACACACACACACACACACACACACACACACACACACACTTTTATTTACTTTAGAGTAAATAAAAATTTAAATTTTAAACCCTATGCTCCCAGGCAAGTCTGGTTGTTCTGAAAGTATGCAGTACCCGTCCCCCGTAAATAACTAGTTTTTAAAATAGAGAGCCCTGGAAGTTGGTGTTGGGATAATTTACAAGAGTGGAAGCTGCTGCTATCGGAGTACTGCCCCAGAGTGTCCCCAGTGCAGGAGGATTTTAAACCTCAGTTTCCTTTTCTGGGTAGCTCCAAACTGTAAAGTATTTATTTACAACTTAGTTACCAGGAGCCTTTTCTCCAGTGGAGACTGTTGACCTTCTGCAATCCTAGGGTCTCTGGATGCTTTTGCCCAAGCCAATCTGGAAGATAGAAAACCAAAGGTAGATTGGAATGTGGGGGATGACACATTTGCTCACCAATCCCCAGTCAAAGAACTCAAATATCTGGCCAGGAACAAGGGCCTTTCCTCCACTGAGAAATCACCACATTTTCCGTAGTGCAAAATAATGAAGATCATTCTTTTTATATGAACTAAAAGCATACCTCTCCTTTGGACTCAATGTGAACCACTCAGAATCTTGTATTTGGGACTGAAAGAGGGGAGGAACAGGCTCTTTGGTCAGGGGTGGCCTAAGGACTCCCAAACCCGACTGATCGGTCTCAAAGCCTCTTTTGTCTTCGGAGGTAATTCTAGTCTCTCGCTTTGTCAGTTCATTGTCTTTCTGCACTTTGTCCAGCCAGGCCCTTTGTGCCTCTATCAGCACATACAGCATCTTTGCTTTGTTTTGTTCTGAAATTCTATTCTTGTTTGATCATCTGGGCCTCTGCTTGACTGACTGACAATGTCAATCATCCTTCCCTAAATCTGTTTGAGACTACTCCCTGTTAAAATCCTGCAGACAGAGCTTTGTGGCCCTCTGTGTTTGTTTACCAGGCTGATGGCACCACAAGTGAAGACCACCAAGTTTTTATGAGTCATTCCTGCTCAAACCTGAGTTTACTGTGAGGTCGCATTTAAGCCACTGAAGCTGTCTAGCACACAGCTTGCAGATCCACAAACTATGGTCAAAAGCAAAGGCTTTAAGGACAGGAATAAAACTGAACCACAATTCTCTTTCTTCAGTGTATGATGCAGGGCAAGCCAACTAACTTCTGTGTCAGTTTCCTTATTTATAAAATGAAGATGTAAGACAAGATCCACCTCTCAGGGTCATAAAGAACAAATATGGTTTAGTGTAAGGAGAGTACATGGTAAATTCTCAGTAAATGTCAGCTACCTGTCCTTTACAGGTAAGCTCCCTCTACAGGTAAGCTCCCTTTGCAGGTAAGGCCCTTGGTCTCTATGAAGTCTTCCTTGTATACTTCATAACAGTATTCTCCCTTCCTCTGAGGAGTTTTCATTTTTACAACTCACTTAAAAAATCAATCATTATCAGGAGCTGGAGAGATGGCCCAGTGATTAGGAGCACTGGCTGCTCTTTCAAAGGACCTAGGTTCAAGTCCCAGTACCCACATGGCAGTGCATAACCATCTATCTGTAACTCCAGTTACAGGGAACCATACACCCACTTCTGACCTTCATGGGCACCAGGCATGCAATGTGATATACATACATGCATGTGGGCAAAACACTTAAACACATAAGTAAACCTAAAAATATCTGTAAAAGTTACTCTATTATGGTATCTATGGTCATATATAACATTTTGATGTTGAAATTTAGAAGTGTACGAATTATAAATCTACAAGTAATTATTTATAATATTGGAGAGGCTCTAATATCTAATATTTTGCCTCACTGATTTTAGACATGCTTTTAAAAAAGGCTTTTTATTTCTATTTTTAATATGTTTTGCCTGCATGTATCTGTGTGCCACATGCTGTGTGCACTCAGAAACCAGAAGAGGGCATCAGATTCTCTGGAATTGGATTTACAGTTGTTAGCTGCCGTGTGGGTGCCACTAGGCCATCTCTCAAGCCCTTCTTAGACATTCTTATTTGCTCATACTTGAGATTGAAAGTTATCATCCTAGAACTTGGCATGGAGGTTTCATGCATGTAACCACACTTATGAGGCTAAGGCAGGAGTACTAGGAGTTCTAGGCCAGCCTAGGCTACGAGACCCTGCCTCCAAAAAATAATAATGACCATCTCACTTGCATTTCTTCTTTATAAAATATGTGTTTTTATTTTATGAGCATAAGTGTTTTGCTTTTGTGTCGGTTTGGGTACCACTTGCTGCCGGGTGTCTGTAGAGGCCTGAAGAGGGCATTAGATCCCCTGGAACAGGAGTCAGAGATGGCTGTGAGCACTCATGTGATGTGGATGCTGGGAAATGAACCAGGGTCCTCTGAAGAACAGCCAGTGTTCTTAACCACTGAGTCATTTCTCCAGCTCCATATTTTCATTTCTTGCAAAAGGCATCTAGTATAGTACTATGATCGTAAGTCTCAAAATTATGACTGTTTATTATCACATAGTAGCTAAGCATTCCCTCATAACTATCTCAGGGTTGGGATTTAACTCAGAAGTAAATGGCTTACCTACCAAGGCTCTGGGGTCCATCCCAGTACACATACACACCATATTTATTTTAGAAATAGGGGTTCACTACACATTGAGGCTGACTTAGACCTTGCTTTGCAGCCCAAGGTGGCCTCAAACTCACAGCCCTCCTGCTTCAGCTTCCCTAGTCAGGACACAGGCATGCACCACCACACAGGCATGCTGCAGTTTTCATTAGCGCACGGACCTGACCTCCATGAAGGCTACAGGCTATCCCTGGCTCAAGCACCTACTGGTGTACTTTCTCCACATTCAAACCATTCATTTGCACTGAAAGAGAAAACAGATTTCAACTACGCAACCCCAGTCTCAGCTCCAAATCTGGCACGGGTGTGCAGTCTTTATTGGATGGATGTAGTTTTTGTTGAGAAAGGAACATTGTGCCTTATGCTGTTTGTGTTCCTTCACTGCATTAAAGGTAGCTGTCAAACCAGAGTGGACGTCTGATGTCAAACTTTAAAGGGAAAGTGGGGCTAACTTAAATTTCTACTTTGAAAGACGACACAGAGGTGAAATTTAAAGTTTCACCTACTATCATGGGCTCAGCAACAGTGCTTTGCTAGACAAGGAAAATGACACCCAATGTCACCCCTAAGTAAAATGACAGGGTCTAAGTAAAATGATGTCCTTTTGATATCTTGCTGAGGGTTTTCTTTTCTTTTTTTTTCTTTTTTCTTTTTTTTTTTTTTTTTAAAAAAAACCTCCTTCCCCATGGTTTTATCGCACATTAATTGCATGCACAGAAAGACACATGAGGGCCTCTCCTAAGTAAAGAGGAGAGTTTGTGTCCTACAAGACCAGCCTTAGCATGGCAATCAGGTTGGCTGCAGGAAGGCTGGGAACGCTATCTTCAAGCTCGTCCTTCTTCAGCACACAAGTTTTCCTTACTTTGAAGGCTTCCAGTGAATGAAATACTTACCCTATTGTTCACTTAGTGGTTGGCAAGTATTTAAACCCGGGT
>CABHPR010114359.1:2139-18331 GCA_902168415.1 Peromyscus melanophrys | reverse complement strand
TACCAGCACTCATGATCATGAACACACAGGCACATCATATACATAAAAAGATCATTTTTAGGGGCTGGAGAGAATGCTCAGTGGTTAAGAGCACTGGCTGCTCTTACAGAGGATCTGGGTTTAATTCCCAGCACCCACATGGTGGCTCACAAACATCTATAATCCCAATTCCAGGGCATCCAATACCTATTCTAGCCTCAGTGGGCACCAGACAATCACAGATATACATGCACCGGTAAAACGCTCCTACACATAAAAATAAGTAAAAGATTACCTTTTTTTTTTTTTTTTTGGTTTTTCGAGACAGGGTTTCTCTGTGTAGCTTTGCGCCTTTCCTGGAACTCACTTGGTAGCCCAGGCTGGCCTTGAACTCACAGAGATCCGCCTGGCTCTGCCTCCCGAGTGCTGGGATTAAAGGCGTGCGCCACCACCGCCCGGCAAGATTACCTTTTAAAAACATGGTATGTGAGGTGATGCATATGTTAATTAGCTGGGTTAAGCCATTCAACAACGTCTACCTCTATCAAAACATCACAGTACACCCGATGAACACACACAATTCCCATTAAACAAACAAACTCCGGGCAGGATTGTGCTTCCTGGTAGCTCACCTGTGGGCATGGGCTCGCTTGGGGACTCGCCTGAGGCCTTGTCTTCACTGTCGTTCTCACACAGGGCAGCAGTTCTTCCTTTCCACTCGTTTTTGGGGAGCAGCTCCACCACCACCACATCTCCATGGATGGAGCGATTCCGAGCCTTCGTACCATGGATGAGGATGTCGCTGAGCAAGCCTGTGTGTGCAGCACAGAGAAGCCGAGTCAATGGCTGCCACACCAGGAGCCATTTCAGATGGACTGTGCCTCAGGTCCAATCAGCACACTGCTGGGGCTGGAGAGACGGTTCAGCGGGTGAAGCGCTCGCCACACAAGCGTGAGGATCTGAATTTGGATCTCTAGCAACCATGTAAAAAGCCAGGCACAGTGGTGCATATCTGCAACCCATGCACTTAGTGGGCTGGAGACAGGAGGAGCTTGAGAGCCCACTGGCCAGTCTGTCTAGCCAGAGGAGCAAGCTTCACATTCAGTGAGAGATCCTGTCTCAAAATTCAGGTGGAGGAGGCTGGAAAGATGGCTCAGCCTGCCTTGGAAGCATGACAATCCGAGTTCAGAACCCCAGCATTCACATAAAGCCAGTTGTGCGCGTGCACACACACACACACACACACACACACACACACACACACACACACACACACTCACACATACACACTCTCTCCAAACAAATAAAAGTAGAGAATTACACAGGGAGATACTTAACATCAACCTCTGACCTCCATAAGTGCATATAATGGTAAGTGCACCTGTATACCCATGCTCACACCTCTCTCTCTCTCTCTCTCTCTCTCTCTCTCTCTCTCTCTCTCTCTCTCTCTCTCTCATGGAACCTTGGTTGTCAACTTGACTGCTTCTGAAATCAACTAAAACATAAGCAGTGGGATACTCCTGTGAGGGATTTCCTTTATCAGATTATTTGAAGCAGGAAGACCCATCTTAAATGTCGGTGGCACTTTCTGGTGGGACCCAGATAAAAGGACACGGATTTGCTTTTGCCTGCTACCTTCACCCTGCATGGCAAGTCCAGCTGTCCTGTTGTTGCAGCATCTCTCACTGGTATTAGAACTAACTTATTCAGGCTTCCAATGTAGACAGAAGACCATCAGCTCTCCAGGAATCCTCCAGGCCTCCAGTGCCAGTTCAGGACTGCTGAGACAATCAGCTCATGGATGGAGCAGCGACTGGATTCTCAGGCTCTCCAGTGTGAGTCAGATATTGTTGGATTACCTGGACCATGTGTGTAAGCCAATCTAATAAGTCCCTTTTTAATATATACATCTGCTCTTTTAGTTATGTTCCTTTAGAACGAACACACACATACACGCACGTACGCATGCACGCACACACGCACTCCAAAACAAATTTCTTCCTTCTAAAGAGGAGTCAAACAGCTTCTTTCTTCTCTTTCTTACTGTGTAGACCAGGTTGGCCTCAGACTTGTGACCCTTCTGCCTCAGTCCACTGAGCTCTGGGGTTCTAGGTGCCACCATGCTTGGCTTAAACTTCTTGTGTTCTGCAGGCTGGGGGTAAACTAACTACTCCCATTGCACTCTGGACAATGTGCTATACAAGGCCCCCTTCATTAGTTTCTGTAAAAAGCATTCACTCTGTGGCAGCCTCACACGGGGACATAGTGCAGAATGGCCACTCTTCTCCCTCCCCTGCTATGTGGTGTGAGTCCTTCCCTCTCCCATCGCCTCTCAAAGTAGGCATTGCTCTCCTGCATGTCACTGTGAGCCAACACTGGAATTCTGCTCAATTCTTTCAGGGCCCTGCATGGCCAAAGCAGTGGTCAGTACGCAGATATACTGCACACCGGGATGCAAACCTGAAGGGGGGGCTGGTGAACAAAAGCCCTGGGAACCACTCTTACTTGGCCTCCTTTAACCCAGCCACACATTTTCACCATCAAGCTTTCTTCTTCCTTTTAGTTTTCAAAATTTCATTCTTTCTTTCCCCCAGTCTGCCTGAAATGTGATCACAGGAGAGCACCCAGAGGCAGAACAGAGGAATGCTTACATCATAGCCTGGGCTGCAAGCTTAGCTGCACCGGTTAGCAGTGGGACCTGAGAGACGCTGCCTCCTTCCCCTGTGTGGCAGTTTAAGCATACTGGAAGAAACCAGAGACGAGGGCGCCAGCTGCCTGGGAGGAATACTCTAAAATCCATAGCACAGTAAGATCCCAGCTATAGTGGGTGACAAGCACGTGTGCAAACAGAGGATCTGGAATGTTTGGGGCGATGGCTGTGCAGTGTCCCCTGTATCCGTGGATATGCACAGTATTACATGCTCATTAAGTTACCTTACTTTGTTTAATTTTTTTGAGACAGGGTCTCTCCCTGTAGCCCTGGCTGCCCTGGAACTCTTTTTGTAGATCAGGCTAGCCTTAAACTCACTGAGATCCCGCCTCTGCCTTCCAGGTGCTGGGATTAAAGGCATGTGCCATCATTCCCAGCTTAATTTATTTTTAAAGAATTAAAAAATAAAGTCAGAAATTATAGACAAATAGCATAAGCAAAGCCCTAGGTTCAATTCCAAAACTAACTCCCCCCAAATTGTAGACAAAATAAACCTGGGGGAAAACCCCTAAAATCCACAAATACCAGTGTACCCAGGGCTGCATGACAATTCAACTTGCTTTCTTCACCATATAACGTCAGAATTCAAAAAGCAGTATGGAAATGTGTGTGGTTGGTACCGAACCTGAGTCCTTACTGCTGGCTCCTTGTAGGCGAACAAAAGCTTCTATCTGAGCTCTGTGCTTGTTGACGTTCAGAATTCCCTAAAATCACAAGCAAAAATCAGCGTGAATAAAGTTCTTTCTCGACCCAGTTTTTAAAAAGTTATGAAAATATCTTCACGTTCTTAGCAGACTGTGATCCCTGTCTTCACCACGACAGTTTCCTTTCTTGAGAGACATGCTGCTAGCTTGAACTACTCTGCAGCTGCACCAAGGGCGGGGCACACTCGTTGCACTACGACAGGGACTTGAGCATGGCACACTCATGGCACACTCAAGCTTTGGCCACCACGAGAGACTTCTGAGTTGTTTGCTACAAACGCAAAATCCAGCCGGGCGGTGGTGGCGCAAACCTTTTATCCCAGAGGCAGGTGGATCTCTGTGAGCTCAAGGCCAGCCCGGTCTACAAAGAGAGTTCTAGAACAGCCAGGACTGTTACACAGAGAAACCCTGGCATGGGGAAAAAAAGAAATACAAAATCCTCAGCAGAGTAGTTTTGAATCTTGACTGTGGTGGACACACAAGACTGCACACAGCTGATGGGAAAACAGGAAATGAATGTGGGTAAAATGATTAAGGCTGAGGAGTTACTTACTGTATCCAAGTCCTTCTCCAAACCCTGACAGCCCCTGGGTTCTGGGGAATCACAGATGTGATGATGGTCCAGCCACCTCTACACCCTCATGTAAAAATGTATTTCTTTCCCAGTGGCAGAGGGCTACCCCTATACTTGTGACACTTGGGCAACTTGGAACTAGACAGTTAAGGACTATGGAAAAATGGCTCCCAAATGGCCTTGAACTGGGCAGCTCTGCTTACTCAAGGCCATCTTGTGGACAGGCTTTGAACTCAGAGCCCTGGAGTGGAAGGCAAGTTGAGAAGAGAAAAAACAAACAAACAAAACAAACAAACAAAAACAAAAACAAAAACAAAAAAAACCACGCTGGTTGTTACTGACACCTACCCTTCATTGCCGCCCTCACCTGGATGTAGCGTCCAGATTTGATGCCTGCCTCCAGCACTTCCAGGGGAAGGTGTTCTGGGTATTCCTTTCCATGGGTTTCCTGACTTTCACTCTCCCTTTCCCGGCGAGACTGCAGGATGGAGTCACAGAGCTCATGGGCAGCCTTTAAATCTGGCCAGAAGTTGTCCAAGTAATTCTGCATTTGGTAAAGGCACAGAGAAACATGTCTGGATACCGATTCTTCACTCCAGCACTACTACAAAACCAGACGGCTACGTGGGTAAGAACACATGCGTGAAACCCCAGCACCCACATAAAACGTGTGGCTTGTCTTCAGATATGCCTGTCACCCTGTGCTGAGGGGGTGAGGACTCAGACAGGAGGATTGCTGGGGCTTGCTGGTCAATGATCTACTTTCAGGGTCAGTAAAGAAATTCTCAAGGGAATAAGGTAGAGAATAAAGTAAGACATCCAGTATCCTCCTCTGGTTTCCATGTGTGCACCTGCACATATAGTGAACACCCACACCCACACAACCATACACACACACACCCATACACACACACACACACACACATACACACACACACACACACACACACACACACACCAATTTGTTTTTCTATGTATCTCACTTCTGAACATGATAGTCTACAAAGAACAGAGAGGAAAATCTTCTATTATGTATTCTTACCTTCTTACATGTGATTTCAACTCAATTTAAGTCTAAGATACATTCCCTTTTCTCAAATTACAAAGGAAAGAGAACATCTTTATGTGGAAGCCAGCATCTCTCCTGTTAATTTCAATCCTGTTTGGACAACTTCCTTTCTTCCCTTCTTCCTCTCAAAAGTTCTGTCCACACCAACGTCAGCATGGCAACTCTGTTCATATGTCAGTCAACATACCAATGTCAGCATGGCGACTCCGTTTGTGTGTCACTCAACACCACATTTTGTCAGGAAACAACCTCTTCATGAAGAATTTATCATCTTGGTTCTTTGCATCTAACGTCAAGTCCCGGAAGAAAATTCTGTGGTTCCCTCTCACTTGAACTTGACAGTCTCTCTCTTTTCCTGCCATCATTCACCTCTATGGGCCTTGGTCACACAGTTTGCTCAAGAACTGCTCTACAAAATAAAACTGTCCTATACTACTGGACTACAAAGAAAAGTAATTCTCAAAAAAGTAGAAAAATGTAATTTTAGTCAACTGTCCTCTGCAGGAACAAGACATGATGTATTGCAACAGAAAAAGCAAGTGACACCGCCATTAATATCTGGCGCTCCTGGAATTCTCCGGCACTCCTGAACACATTTTTATAGCACAGTCAAGAAAATTCTATTGGCAAATCTTTAGCAATACATGCACATGGGAACCCTTATGGAATCTACAATTCAAAATTGAAGCTGGGCGTTCTATAAACTGACAGGGATACTGGAGGCTGCATCTGAGTTTTTGCACCGGAAAATGCAATCATCCAGGAGATTTGATTAGCCAACTGGACAGACAGGCGAGCTGTGGAGAGATGAACAGTCAGCCCCATCTCTCAAAAGTACCTAAGAGACAGAGAGAAGGCATTGCTATGACAGCCTGAAGCAACTGGCTGTGGTGAAATGACACGGCTGTGACCTGGCGGCCTCCTCCTCATAAATGACGCCACATCTCAACTCCCAGTGGCCCTACTCTTCCGCACGCACAATTCCAGTGGGAAAAGGGAGGGGTTGCTGACATACAAGACTGGCTTTAAGGGGCTAGGGGTGTGGCTCAGTTGGTAGAATTCTTGCCTAGAATGTGTGAAGCCCTGGGTTTGATCTCTAGCACCACATAAACTGAGTGGTGGAGCACACCTGTAATCCTGGCACTTGAAAGTCTCCACTTCCCACGGGAAAATCAGAAGTTCAGGTCATCCTTACCTACCCAGGAAGTCCGAGGTCTGTCTGGCATATATGAGGCTTTGGAGGAGGAGCAGATTTCATATATATATATATATAAAATGTATTCTCTCCCCATATATATATTTTCAACCCCCAATACTAATACACACACACACACACACACGAGAGAGAGAGAGAGACAGACAGACAGACAGACAGACAGACAGAGGCAGACAGACAGGCAGACAGAAACAGAGGCGAAAGAAAGAAAAAGAGGAAGATTTTTTTTTTCCGAGTTTTTTGTTTGTTTTTTGAGACAGGGTTTCTCTGTGTAGGCCTGGCTGTCCTGGGACTCACTCTGTAGACCAGGCTGGCCTCGAACTCATAGAGATCTGCCTTCCTCTGCCTCCCAAATGCTGGGATTGAAGGCGTGTGCCACTACTGCCTAGCTGGAAGATTGGTTTTAAAATAGTTTGCAACCACGGTGGTGGCACACGCCTTTAATCCCAGCACCTGGGAAGCAAAGACAGGTGAATCTCTGAGTTCGAGGCCAGAGTGAGTTCCAGGACATCCAGGGCTACACAGAGAAATTCTGTCTTGAAAAACAACAACAACAATCTAACCAACCAACAAAACAAAAAATAGTTTGCCTTTGTGTGTGATAGTTAGAAAAATAATCCGGGAGGCAGTTCACTATGGTGGCTAAAAGCTTTGGCACCTGATTCTAGATACCAATCCCAGCTCTACTATTTTGTACCAGCTGCCTGTGGGCAGCTTCTCCTGCTTCCTTTTTCTTACTAGTAAGATAGGATACTGACCTACCTCGTTAAGTTGTTGCAAGAATTGAAGGACATAATAGACTTATCTATATTACTATTAAGTACCATATTTATACTTGCCACAGTAACACGGAAACATTATTGCTAATGAGGAGGAAAGAAAACTACCATTTTGTAGGTAAAAACAAGAGACCATTAGCAATTTTAGTATTAACTTGCAGCCACTATAACCTGCCACTGTCATCTAGAGGCTGGAGGTATAGGTCAGTGGTAGTGTGTTTAGCATGGTGAGGGCCTACGTTCAATCCCCAATACACACATACACACACACACCCCATAATACACGCCACACATGCAACATGTAACACAAACAGTTTATGGGTAGCAGAGGCTAACCAGGTTGCTCTTGACTTCTCTGTTACATAAAGTTTCAGCAGTCAGTCTGAATTTGCTAAAGTCAAGGCCTCCTAGTCACCAACAATGCTATGGACCATTTTTTTTTTTTTTTTTTTTTTTTTAAGACTTATTTTATGCATGAGTGTTTTGCTTATCTGTATGTATGTGTACCACATGCATGCTTGGTGCTTGAGGAAGTCAGAAGAGGTCAGACAGTTAATTGCCATGTGGGTGCTGGGAATAGAACCAGGTCCTCTGCGACAATAACAAATGCTCCAAACAACTAAGCCACCTGTCTAGCAATCAACACAGACCATATTAAAATCTCCATTCTATTCCCCCCCCCCCTTTTTTTAATGAGACAGGCTCTCACTCTGTATCTTCTGCTGGACTCAAACCTTCAGTGAGCCTCCTGCCTCAGGACTGGCAATCCCATCCCAATACTGGGATTACAGGTATGGAGCGTACTTTCTCTTCTCTGTGTTGCCAAAGGATCTAGACTGTGGCCTTACAGACACTGTTAAGAACTGGACAGTGGTGGCACAGGCCTTTTATCCCAGCACTCAGGAGGCAGAGGCAGAAGAAGCTCTTGAGTTACAGGCCAGCATGGTCTACAGAGTGAGTTCTAGGACAGCTAGAGAAACCCCATCTTGAAAAACCCAAAACAACAACAACAACAACAACAACAAAACAAAAACAAAAGAACTGAATGTGTGTGTGCATGCATGCATGCACATGCGTGCGTGCAGCACTGGAAGTACCTTGAAAGAAATTACAAACACGCCTTCTGTTTCACTTCCATACTGCTGGATGGCCTCTTCATCTTCGGTCACCATAACGATGGGCATCCTGTCCCCGCAGTGGTGATAGTACCAAACAGCTGAGTTGTATATGCTCCTGGGACAGCAAAGGGTGGTGAGCATCCCAGGCACAAACACAGCTGCTGTTCAGAATGTCACACTTGGTTCCTATCTGTCATCCTGTGTCCATATAGCTAATCACTCACCCATGCATCCATCCATCCATCCATCCATCCATCCATCCATCCATCCATCCATCCTTTTGTTCTTTCCTCACACAACAAATACTTCCTGGGTATCTACTCTAGATAACTGGGGGCTGGGCCCTCTGTGGGAGACAAAAGGAATCAGAAAGCACCTCCCATCTCTTCTTTCTAGATGTCTAGTCCCCAGAGCAAGTATTTTCACTTCCTGCTTTTGTTTAAAAACCCCAGACTCGGTCACTTGGTAACACTTTCTAATTGGAAGCTGAGCTACAAGGCACATGGGAAATGACCAGCAACACTATGAAAGACGAGGAACAGTCTCTAGCTAGGAGAAAAGCCAGCTGCAAGCAGTTGAAGCTGGTAAGCCAATAAGACTGAATGGAAATCACATGATCTGCCTGGAATCTTCCCCTAGAGAGCTGAAGTCTGGGTCTGGAGAACTGGGTTCAGGACTGTAGCATATTCCCAGGAAAGTGCACAGACTTGGAAGGTTTTGTGTCTGCATTCCTCTCTGGAGGGCTGTGGGCAGTTACATTCCACCTCAAGGAACCTTGGAGTTAACACTTAGGGGGCAATTATGTAAGGTGTAACCACACAATTATACCTCGGCTCTTGCATTTGGGCCACTTTGTGAGGTACTCTACAGGGCCCCTCAAGGTCCCAGCAGGACTGACTGAGCCTCCTTTTCCCACATTAGCCTCACAGCTCCCATCTTACTGCCACCATTTCTGCTCCTGCTGTGGGGAGCCACCATCTGCAAACACCCCACATCTAAGGGCTTGTTTCACACTGTGCTTTTGAGCAGACCTACACTAAGTCACTGCATTTTCTAGAACAGTTTCCATTTAGTGAGACTGGCCCAGGACATTCAATTGAGCAAGTCATCTTTTTATCTGAAGGCATCAAAGTTAAGCCTTCCGTACCACTGGTAGACATTCCAGCCCGTGTGTCTAGGCTGGGTGCCTTCATCCCCTCGATCCCAATTTTAACAATTATATATTCAGATGACACATTTAAATGCTGACACCTCAGTGTTAACCACAGTCCTGGAATAGCGGCTGCCATGTTCTGGTATAGTACAGAGCAATTCTGAAGAGCACAGAAAACAGAAAAGGTCCCAATGAGGAGTGCTGTGACTCCATCGATGCGCACCTGGTCTGCCACTTCTCCATGGCCTCCCCCTTCTCCCGGGGGAGGTAACAGTGCTCCTGGAACTCGTTAGCAAAGAGAACACAGTCGTGGCGAGCATCCTTCAGGAGGTTTCGCAGTTTGTTATACTGTCTGTAACACAGGGGACAGAATAAATCTCACACAGCAGGTACTCATCTCCTGCCAACTCCTGCCAAGGATCGAAACAGATGAGGCATTTCAGAGCGAGAGATGGATTGTTTAAAACCCAAGGAGTGTCCTAGCACTCGGGAGACTGAGGCAGGAGGCTCCTGAGTTTGAGGGTGTTTTGGGAGGCATGGTGAGAGCCTGTCTCAAAAGACAAAATCAGGGCAGGGAAGATGTCTCAGCAGGTAAAAGTGCTTGCCACACAAGTGTGAGGACCTCAGTTCAAATCTCCCAGACCCCAGACAACGCCGGGTGAGAGCATCTGTCATCCAGCTCTCACAGCGGGAGGCTGGGGGCGGAAACAGGAAGAGCTCCAGAAACCAGCCTGGGACGTGCAGTGGTGAACAAGAGATTCTGTCTGAAACAGTGAAGACAAAGACATATACCTGACGTTGTCCTCTGACCTCCATGCACACTGTGGCATGTATGAGTGCACCTGTACACATCTCACACACACCTACACACCAACAAAAAGGAAGGCAATAAACTAGCCCGCCCCTGAGAGGCATTATTCGTATTGGCTCCCGTTTCTCTGTGTTAGTGCTTCTCAGTTTTGCCTGTCAGTTGCCTGCACTGGGGAAGGCCTCATTAATTAGTTTGCAGATTAATTAGATTCCTTCTCCTGCGTTCCCTCAGAGATGCCTGGTCGTTTTACCATGTAGTTACATTATCTGTGCTCTCACAGTCGCGGTACAGAGGCAAGGAAAGCTTGGCATCTTTTTTGCTTCCTACTTTGTTGGCAAACTTTTTTTTTTTTTCCTTTGAGACAGGGTTTCTCTGTGTATCCCTGGCTGTCCTGGAACTCACTCTTTTTTTTTTTTTTTTTTTTTTTGGTTTTTCGAGACAGGGTTTCTCTGTGTAGCTTTGCGCCTTTCCTGGAACTCACTCTGTAGTCCAGGCTGGCCTCGAACTCACAGAGATCCGCCTGGCTCTGCCTCCCGAGTGCTGGGATTAAAGGCGTGCACCACCACCGCCCGGCTGGAACTCACTCTTTAGACTAGGCTGGCCTCGAACTCACAGAAATCTGTCTGCCCCTGCCTTCTGAGTGCTGGGATTAAAGGTGTGTACTTGTAAGCATTAATACATTTCCCTTTAGCTGGCAGGCCTAGAAAAGGTCAGGTAGAGTAAACAAGTTTAAGGGTTTATCTGTGAACTGTATCTATACTGCCTCCATGATTTCATGAAAAGATAGATCCAGTTGTCAGACAGTTAACAGAAAGTCTAAGTTTCCCCAGTCCAGAGAGCTTCCAGCAATGTGAGCCAGAACCATGCCCAAATAGCAAGTCTACCATGGGTCAGCTTGTACGAGAGAGCTTTTCAAGAGCCTGTCATTAAGAACTTCAGAAAACATTGAGGCAGTTATTTGTAAAGGAATTGGTTGGGCTGTTGGATTTGCAGTGCTGGGATCCAACCCAAGGCTTTGCACTCACTCTGGTTATCTGTGGACAAATGATCACCCTGGCTAATATCCTTCCCTCAGCAAGTGTTTGCTATCCTCCTGGGCCAGGCCTTTGGCTGGAGAGTAAGCACTATTGCACTGACTACCCTTGGAGGCACCATCTAGACAGGCCAGGGCCCCACTTGCAGCAGCCTGACTACAGCAAGCAAAAACAGCTATTCTAACAAGAAAAAAAAAAAATCAAAACCAGAATTGCAAGCCCATTTCTGGGTGCATGTCCAAAAGACAGAACCAGGGACTTGTGAAACAGCTAGGAGTGTGTGCCTAGAAGGCACGGGGCCCTGGGGTAAACCCCAACCCTGCTGAATCAGTAAGTACACAAACAAATAAAGCCACAAAACCCAACCAAACAAAAATGGGATTCAGACAGGTATCTGGGCACCCACATCCACAGTGGCACCTTTTACAGGAGCAAAAAGGTGGGTATAACTGAATGGCAAGGAATAAATGATCCAGTGTCAATACTGCTTGGCCCTTGAAAGAGGGTTTCTGACACATGCTGTTGCCCAGATGAACCTGGACACAGGGCGTGTGAAGTCAGCCAGTCGCAAAAGGACAGACACCATGGCTCCAGCTGCGTAAGGAACCTAGAGCAGATACATGGAGGCAGAAAGCAGACTTATTACTAGGGTTGAGGTCAAGAAGAAAGAAGTGGCATTTAAGTAGTACAGACTTTCAATGCGGGGAGATGAAAAAGTCTAGAGCTTGCGGTTGTGGATGGCTGCATAATGGAGCTAAAGGGCACAGTGCCACTAAACTGTACACTTAGGAACTAGAAAAATGTCAATATTTTTTTGTTTCGTTATTTTTTTTTTTTGAGACAGTTTTTCTGTGTAGCCCTGGGTGTCCCAGATGGAACTCACTCTGTAGACCAGGCTGGCCTTGAACTCAGAGATCCACCTGCTTCTGTCTCCAGAGTACTGGGATTAAAGGCATGTGCTACCACCACTTGGTAATTTTTATTTCCTTTAAGACAGGTTTTCACCTGGGCATGGTAGCACATGCCCTCAATCCCAGCACTTGGGAGGTAAAGGCAAGTGGATGTCTGTCTGTCTGTCTGTCTGTGAGTTCGAGGATAGTGTAGTCTACATAGTGAGTTCCAGGACAGCCAGGGCTATGTAGAGAGACCCTGTCTCAAAATAAACAAACACCCAAAACAACCAAACACATAAAAAAGACAGAGTCTCATACAGCCCAGGCTCATGTCAGACACTAGGTAGTGAGTGATCTTCCCGCCTCCACCTACCTGGTGTACATGGTACTGGGGACCAAATCCAATCCAAGGCTTCGTGTATGCTAGACAAGCACTCTACAAACTGGGTTACAGTCCTACCCTCTAAAAATATTGAATTTTATGTATATGTATTTCATGAAAATTTAAAAAAAAAGTTATGCTACTTTGCAAAAAAGCCCAGAATCCCTCACTTTGGTGGAAAACATTGGTCAAAGGACAGGGCTGGCCTGGCTTCCTGGAGCAGGCCTGAGGCCTGAAGCCTGAATGGAAGAGAGCCAGACAAACAGCCAAAGGTGATGAGTGGGGACAGAGCATTGAAGATAGCAGACATGTGCTCCACTCTGTCCTCAGCATTCCCCCACGGCAGGGCCATAAGGGATGTAGATATAGCATCTGCGTCAACAGCGATCCAAGTTCAGGATCTGGGGTCTGAATAAACTGCCACCTTCAGAATCCAGTACCCTTCTGCCAGTTCTGCACACACCACCTTCACTTATTTATTTACTGTTTTTTGAGACAGGTTCTCCCTACATAGACCACGTTGGTCTTGAACTCACAGAGACCAATCTGTCCCTGCCTCCCAAGTGCTGGGATTAAAGGCCATTTCACCATACCTGGCATCACCTTCATTTTAAATTGTATTTAGTATTATTGTGTGTGTATGATGTATGTGGGGGCATGTGCATGCCACAAAGCACATGTGGATGGCAGAGGACAACTCTGTGGAGGTGGTTCTCTCCGTCCACCTTATGAGGGTTCTGTGTGCTTCCATTTGTCAGCTAGAGAAGGGAATGGACAAATGGCAGGAGAATACTGATGGGGAAGACAGGGATTCAGCAGTGAATCACTCTGAGTGTTGACAGTCAGGGCTTCTTGGAGATGTGTAGGCTTGCGGTTATAATTTAGTAGTGCACACATACAATACAGTCATAATTCCTGTTAGCAGGCTTTGCAGTGTTTACGATAGAGTCAGCAGACAGAAGCCTGTGTGAAGTCAGCACAGAGAAGCTTCAGAGCACTGGACGTGTTTCACCAGAGCGATGGCAGTGGCTTAGACAGTCAAGATCTGCAATCTTAAAACATTCAGTCTTAGGCTGGACTTGGTGGAGCACAGCTTTGATCCTAGGACTTTGGAGGGAGAGGTAAGAAGATCAGACATTCAAGGTCATCCTTGGCTACAAGGAGTTTGAACCAGCACGGGCTACAGTAGACTCTCTCAAAACAAAAGTTTCAGTCTTACTGAAAAACAAAACAAAACAAAACAAAACAAAAACTAATTTTCTTAGACAGGCTTAGATGTTTTCCAAACTTTTATCAACTAAATGTTTCAAAAAATTTCCTGGAGATGGATAAACTAACTTCTTTAGACTGAATTTGTGGGAAGGGAGTAGGGAGGGGCAGGTACACCATCTTGTTATGTTGCCCAGGCTAGCTGTGAACTCCTGGGTTCAAGTCAGCTTTCTGTCTCAGCCTCCCAAGTGCTGTGATCGAAAGAACATGGTGCTATGCCCAGCTTGATGACATTTTTACTATTTTTATTCAATGGGATAGTGGCCTTGTCTACAGATGCAACCCTCCCCCCACAATGGTGATGGTGGCCTTGCCTATAGATACAACATTCCCCTTTGCTGGTGATGATGGCCTTGTTTACAGATGCAACATCCTGTCTCTGCTGATAACACCCTCTAAGGCAGCGGTTCTCAACCTGTGGGTTGAAATTCCTTGGGGGAGTGGAATGACCTTTTCACAGGGGTTGCATATCAGATATCCTGCATATCAGACACTTACCATTATGATTCATAACAGTAGCAAAATTACAGTTATGACATAGCAACAAAAATAATTTTATGGTTGGGGGTCACCACATGAGGCTGTATTAAAGGGTTACAGCATTCAGAAGGTTGAGAACTGCTACGGGTATCTTATCACACTGTGTGGAGATATGTTGCTGTTTTACCTTGCCTGCCTAAGGCATCTGATTGGTTTAATAAAGAGCTGAATGACCAATAGATAGGCAGGAGAGAATAGGCAGGACTTCCGGGCAGAGAGAAGAACTCAGGGTTAGAATCAGGAGATTCCAGCGAGACACTGAGGAAGTTGGATGTACAGAATATGGAGGAGAGGTAAAAAGCCATATGGCAGAAAGTAGATTAATAGAAACAGGTTAATTTAAGTTATAAGAGCTAGTGGGATAAGTCTAAGCTTGCTTTCATAATTAATAATAAGTCCCCGTGTCATTATTTGGGGGTTGGCGGTCCCAAAAAGAAAGTCTGACAAGAAAGACCTGCTATAGGGAACCACGGCTCTAAGGGCTAGAAGAAGGGAGAACTGGGAAATGAGTCCAGGAGTCTTCCTTTGCTGGGCTCTGCAGTGCCATGCCAGGGTCTCCTAGACCTACTTTCAGGTGTCTTACAGTTTCAATACGTTTATGTTTCTGGTCCTATTAGCTAACACTTTGATGGCATTATGGAGTACTTTTTGGAGTATCAGTGCTGCTCTTTTAGAGGCTTCTGCCTTAGCTACAAGTGTCCTCCCTCTGCCCAATTACCTGAGCCAAAACCTTAGTGCTGTCCTTGACATCACCTCTCTCTGCCCAATTACCTGAGCCAAAACCTTAGTGCTATCCTTGACATCACCTCCTCCCCATCGTATGTCTAAAATCATCACTAAGTTCTATAAATTAAAAAAAAAAAAGCTAGGCATGATGGTGTAAACCTTTAATAACAGCCCTTGGGAGGCAGAGGCAGGAGAATCTCTGTGAGTTCGAGACCAGCTTAGTCTACAGAGTAAGTTCCAGGCCAGCCAGAGCTATAGTGAGACTCCCATCTCAATAAATAAGTAAATCAATGAATATTTATAAAATAGCTATACATATATATGTACATATATATAATTCAGACAAAGAAATTCATTTTCCATTAAAACATATGCAATCTGATGGTTTTTAGTATACTCACAGTTAAGCAGCTATCACCACTCTCTAATTCCAGATCATTTATTTCATTGCTCTGAAAAGAAACTCGTGTCTATTAAGCAATCAGTCCCCACTTCCATTGGTCCCAGCCTCTGGCAACCACTAAGTAATTTTTTATCGCTATTTTTGTCTATTCAGGACATCTTATAGAAATGAAATTATATATGACTAGATTTTTTAAGCTAATTGATTTAGTGTATGTGTCTGTGTGGGAGCCTGTGCGTGGCATAGCACAGGTGTGGAGGGCAGAGGACAACCTGTAGGAGTCGGTTCTCTCCTTCCACCATGTGGGTTCCAGGGACTGAACTCAGGTGGCCAGGCTTGGTGGCAAGTGCCTGTAATAAGCTTTCTCAAATGTAGTCGGACTTTCTTTTGTGGGACCACCAGCTCCCCAGTAACAACATGTAGACTTAAGATTAATTATGAAAGGTTGGCCTCAGCTTAGGCTTTTTCCAACTAGCTTTATAACTTAAATTAACCTGTCTCTGTTAATCTACATTATGCCACATGGCTTAGTTACCTCTGTTTTGTACCATATGTAAAACTTCTTCAGAGTCTCTGGAGAAATCGCACGCCTAGGTTCCTCCTCCCAGTTTCTCTCTCTCTGCCTGGAAGTCCCACCTATTCTTTCTTGCCTAGCCATTGGCCATTTAGCTCTTTATTAAACCAATCAGAAGGTGCCTTAGGCAGAGACATATCTTTACAATGTAAACAAATATTCTTCAACAAGTGCCTGAGCCATTTTGCTGGCTCCAACATATAAATTGTGTGTGTGTGTGTGTGTGTGTGTGTGTGTGTGTGTGTGTGTGTGTGT
>CABHPR010114353.1:0-18501 GCA_902168415.1 Peromyscus melanophrys | reverse complement strand
AGACTCTTGGGTGACTAAGAACCTGAGACAAAATAGCCCAGGGAATTAGGATAAAACCAAATACTAGTGTTACATTAAAAAAATAAATGTAGCAATATAATGACTCCTAGTGACCTTCTGCTATATAGATAAGAGCCTTGCTCAGCCATCATCAGAGAACCTTCCTCCTGCAGCAGATGGGAACAAATAGAGACCCACAGCAAGATAGTATGTAGGGTGAGAGAACTTGGGGCACTCAGCGGTAAATGGGATGTCTCCATCAAATCCCTCCTCTCAGGGCTTAGGGATCCCTGCAGAAGAGGAGGTGGAGGGTTTGATGGTTTGTTTGTTTTTCAAAGGCATGAAATAGAAAGTCAACAACTCTGAACTATCAGTGAAGACACTCACAGTATAATCATCACCAAGAAGAAAAGGAGACATTCTAATACAGAACAGGAGACTATTGGCTGGTATGCTAATCTAAGAGTTTAAAAGGTGCTGTTTGCTGCTACATTAGTTGACTCAATTAAAATGCTAACAAGTGAGTGGAGCTAATCCAGCAGAGACCCACCCAGACCCACCCAGAAAATGACAGCATGGTGCAAAATGCTGACACACAAATGTTTCACTATTGACCAGAGTGTGCTGAAGGGCCACTCAGTCATTATTAGTAAAATAAACAGTGAGGTCATTTTGTTTGGGAAGAAGTTTGGGGTCTCATAAACAAATCTTAGTTTATAATCTCAGGAGATTTAAAGAATCAACAAAGTAAAACATACTCAGTTTCAAAGAAAGCTTGTCAAGTAAACTGAAAATTTGGAACAACCCTGTTGATGAAAATAAAGAATTTAATAAAGATGTATTGATGATAATAAGTGATATACTAAAATGATTTTTATTTTTTAGTGCTGGGAAGCAAACCAGGGCCTTAAGCATGTTAGGCAACCACTGTGTAACTGAGCCCCATCCTCAGCCCGACACTAACACTATTTTCCAGAGAGAGTGCGTGTCTGTGTTATACTGTCATGACTCTGAAAATGAAGAAGGTGTTCATGGCTGCATGTGCTCTCACTTCTACAAATCCAGGAAAACACAGGGCAGAAATGTGCTGCAGCCTCAGTAACAATAGCTGGGTGGAGGCCACTTCCTCTTAGTCACCTTTTTTTCCGCCCCCCCCCCACAGTATGTTTGCAATCTAAGACTTAATGCTATTTTGTGACATAAAGCACAAGCAGGAGCTCCAGGCCTCTCCTCTCACGGGGCAGGTCTCCAGTGTGACAGCCACATTGAGACTGTGAAAACTACCATTTTATACTACCCAGGAAAATTAAAAACTGGTAAGGCCATTTGCTGATGAAATTATGGCCTAGTATTTTTTTTAAATGAAAACACATTTTTTTTTCATACAATATAGTCTAATCATGGTTTCTCCTCCCTCATCCCTCCCAGATCCTTCCCACCTCCCTAGACCTATCCAACTCCATTCTGTCTTTCTCTCCCTTTAGAAAACAAACAAGCCAATTAACAACAAACAAACAAACAAACAAACAAACAAAATAAATCAGAATAGAACAGAATTGGAAACTATTATATATAAGCAAGAGATTAGTAAGGTTAAAAAATGCCCAGACAAAGCAGTATGAGACAAAACCCCTGCAAAATTAGCACTGAGTTCGTTTTGAGTTGGCCTTGCACTGCTGGGCTTGGGGCCTGCCTTTAAGTGCAGTTGTTCTAGGCAGAGACTTCACTGGGAACTTTTCCTTTGCAGGTGGTTGTCAATGAGATACCTTCTTGGTTGGGCAGGGGAGATCATGTCCACTTTCCTTTCCCATACTGGGACCCCACAGCTTGGGCCTGTGGAAGCCCACTGCATGCTGCCATGTCTCTGTGTGTTCCCAGGCAGAGCATATTTATACCCCCCCACCCCCCACACACACTTCAGTTAAAACACTGAAGGAATATTGAGTCATTACACAGATGTCTATCATGCTGCTGCCACTTCTGGCTTCACTCCCTGTGAGCACGGGACGCTGGGACACGGACTTGGTTAACTAGGGGAGGAGAACACTGCACGTTTCTTAAACTTACTCATTTCTTCAGTCATTTCCATTTTCATGTTTTCCTTCTGGAAATTCTGCATCGTTTGTAGTGTCTTCTGTGGATCCATCTTCTTGTTGACTGCTTGCATTGTCTTTAAGAAATGAAAAGAGTCATGGTAGCTACATAATTAGGAAAGGCATCTATGAAGTAAGTCTTGAGGCAGCCACATCAAATACAGTCTTCTGACTGAGCCAAGGTTAAGTCAAATTCACACACTTGTCTGTGGAAGGTAACACCTGAAATCCACTTTAACAAGATAGACTCCCCCTCCACTACAGCTCTGTCAGCACACTGACCTTTATCTCCTGAAAGGTGTGTACTCACACACACTCGACCCTCAAAAGTGCTCCTCTCTGCTCTAAGCACTTTGCATGCACTAATCTTAAGTCAAGTGACATTTGAAACACAAGAACTTCACGTGGTACTTCCTTCCCTTCCCCCCATTACAAATGGCGAGCAGAGGCACAGGTAACTCAATAACTTGCATAAGGTCACACTATTCAGTGAAATGTCACCTGAGTGTGAGCAAAGTTTTAGAGTCCTGCAGACACTCTATCTCAGTTAGCTGCCTCTTACAGAGGCGACAGGCTCCATGCAGGTTAAGTACTGGCTTAGCTATTTCATCTGAACTGTTTGAGTACTTGAACAAACACTTGCTGACCAAAGAATATGTTCTGAAGACATTTAATTAAGAATTTCAATTCAGATACTCAAACATGGCAAAAGCACATTAGGTATCACTTCTGAGTCTATCATTTACAGAAAACTACAAGGTAATTGTTCCCCTCAACACTGGTGCAAAGTTCCCAGTCTAGTTATGTGATTGTCATATGACTTGTTCCCAAATTACTCAGACTTTTAGTTCTGGCCATCTGTAAGACTACAGAGGAGATCAAAACTACTTGCTCATGTATTTTCAATCAGTGACTGGAATGATCAAAATTCTTGAAGCCAACAGTTAAAGTACTGATCTTACACATACACAGAGTATATGAATGTATATATACAAACACACACACATATAATTAAATGTAAGTTCCTGAAATGCAAGTGTTTCATTTACAGTATTCATATGTGTGGTTCTGAACATTTACAAAAGTGAATCAAGAAGAAATTATTACTCAAAAAGTAGTCAGAAATTATAATTTAAAAAAAAAACAACCCAAATTTTCTGACAAGAACTTTGAAGCTTCAAGTAATCTTTGGAAAATGTGAATGTCCTTCCTTTTTTTTTTTTTTTTTTTTTTTTTCCTTTTGGTTTTTCGAGACAGGGTTTCTCTGTGTAGTTTTGGTGCCTGTCCTGGATCTAGCTCTGTAGACCAGGCTGGCCTCAAACTCACAGAGATCCTCCTGGCTCTGCCTCCCGAGTGCTGGGAATAAAGGTGTGTGCCACCACTGCCTGGCTGAATGTTCTTACTTTATAACATACTAATAACTAAGCTAGAATCAATTATTTGGATAATCTAGTATTATAATTCATTATACTAATACCTAAGATTTTTGTACCACAGATGTACCAGAAAGCGCTCTGAAATCTAATTTGAATATCAATACTTATATATCCCTGATAAAAAGACACCAAAGCTCCCAGTTACCTTTGCAGTGGTAGACATGGCACCGGCCATCTTCATCTGGGAATTCATCACTTTTGTTTGAGTGGACATAGACGTGACTTTTGAGCTTACAGCAAAAGTTCTTGTCTTCTGTTTTCGTAGATGGACAAGCTGCTTAGCTAAAACTCTGCAAGCGTCTTTATTACCTATCTTGGCCATCTTCTTAATTTCTAATTCCTAAGAAGACAAAGAAGATAAGGGAATACAATCAAGGGGTAGTTCTCAGTGATTAGCTTGATGAACATACCTAGCATAAAGTCATGGAGAGGAAACATGCTTGAGAGGCTACGTCACATGTTCACACAGGAAGAACTGTGACCCTTATTTGTGACCGACTGTAGAGCAAGTTTATGAAACAGTACATGCATAGCCCAGGAGAAAATACCAAGCGAACATCCAAAAATAGGTAAGAAAAATTGTATGACAAAGAAAATACTGAGGTAGTAAAGTTAGTAATGCAGATAACTGCATTGAAACAAATTCTCCACCTTATATACCACTGAAAAAGCAACTTCTGCAATGTGTAATAGCAAATCCAACTATATGCTATCTCAAAAAAACAATCTTAAATGTAAGAGCAAAGGTGTCTTAAAAAGAAAATACATATTTACCAAAGTCTGCAAATCTGGAGTGGCTATACTAATATCAGATCAAATAAATTTAAGAACAAGAGATATTGCCAGAAGTAAAAAAAAAACATCATCTCATAATGATAAAGGGACCAAAACATAAGACTCTCAGGTCAATCCTAAGTGTGTACACGTGTTCACCGTGTTTCACAAGATGCCGATTCCAACTGACGAGACTAAAAGGAGAAGCAGTCAAATATAAAATGCACCCGAGTCAGGGTATCAACCCCTCTCTTAAACAGACTGCTAGAGTCATTTCAACTACAGTTGTTTTCTCTTAACCGCAGCCATGTGTCAAGATCCCAATGATGCCTGAAACCATTACTGTACTATGATGTGTACACACACACACACACACACACACACACACACACACACACGTATCATAGTCTGCAGTTTAAATGTATATATATATACATATACATCATAGTGCAGTGGTGGTTTGGCTCTGTCTGCAGTTTATATGTATGTGTATGTGTGTGTGTATGTGTATGTGTGTGTGTATGATATCTTCTGCCTTCCCTTTAAGGAAAAGAATGTATAGCTTTCCTCTGCTATATCTTAACTCTCAGCATCATCACTCTAAACAGTTTGGGACTGTTTTAAAGTAACATAAGGATTACTTGGCCGCAAGCACCACAGCAACTGATCTGATAACCAGTGATCAGGGAGTGGGCAGTGTACACAGTACGAACAAGAAGTGGATTCAGTTCTTGGGTGGGATAGAGGTGGGTGATATGAGATAGCATCAAAACACTCAACAGTGTGCAACTTGTAGGTTACTAGGGGACATAAAGTGGAGGCAGGGGCAATCTGGGAGGAGTCAGGGGGATTCAATACAATCAAACCACATTGTATGAAATTCTCAAAGACTTCATAGAAGTGTGTTATAAAAAAGGTTCCAAGACAGGAAATGAAGACAGAAAGCCTTCCTTATTCATGATGCTATGATCCACTGATGTAGGACTCTCATGGCATGTATAAAAGGCTACAAGAATAAACGAACTGAGGAGGCTTGTAGGATCCAAGATACACATGAAAAACTTGGTACACCTCTAAGTATACCAGTCAAGAGAGATATATAAAAACACTCACGGACAGTAAGACTTATTGTTACGATGTTAATTCTTTCCAATAATTTACACATTTAATGTAACTCCAATCAAAATCTAGTCATTTCTGTAAGAAGTGACAGGTTTGTTCTAAAGTGCCCTGGAAACATGAAGCACCTGAAATACCCTAAAGGATTCTGAGAAAAAGGAAGCCTCCAGGTGAATGGTGAAGTTTTTTCTAACTTTAAGTCTACTATGAAATGACAGTAAGGACAGCAGCATGGCCCTGGGCTTGAGAACAGTCCTATCCGTGCAGGACAGAGTCCAGGAAGAGCCACACTTGGAGTCTGGCTCACTACCGGTAAGGCAAGGCAAGCTGCTACCCAGGTTACACATCTCCAGGTATGCGGAGTGCACCCCTCTACCTAGCACCAGAGAAACCAGGCTCTCACAGCACCGATCTCAAGAAAAAAATGCAATGGCTATTTTTAAGTGTTCTTGAAGAAAATATAAGAGAAATTACTATTGCATTTTTCCAGGCAAAGATTTCTTATACATTAAAAGTAATAGCCGCCGGAGAAAACTGTAATTGTCTTCATCATAATAAAGAACTTTTGTTTAGCAAAAGACATTTAGGAAAATGAAAGACAAGGTCAAGAACTTGCGGAGCACATCTGCAAAGCGAGCTCTTGATGAGGCACCTGTACCCACGCACAAACAGCTATTGATCCAAGAATCAGGAAAGGTGGTAAGGGCAGGAGAGACGGCTCAGAGGCTCAGAGCACTTGCTTGTGCTTGGTTCCCAGCATGAGAGTGTGTGTGTGTGTGTGTGTGTGTGTGTCTGTGTGTGTGTCTGTGTGTGTGTCTGTGTGTGTGTCTGTGTGTGTGTTGTGTATGTGTGTGTAGAAACACAACTGTTATAATTTTACCTACAAAGTAATTCCACTCTCTTCTGACCTCACAGCAGGTAGTGGGTTGTACCTGTGGGCACGCATGGGCGCGCGCACACACACACACACACAAATAAAAAATAAAACTTTATAAACCAGTTTGATGAAGGAACATGAGTAAAACCAGGCATTTTGGCAGAGTATCTATAAATGGGCATGAGACTCATTAAAAGAGAAGCTCAGCATCACTAATGACGAGCGAGGTACAATTCAGGGTCACCATCTACCTCCATAGAATGGTTCAAATGAAGAACTGCACTCCAGCTGCAATTCATCCATTGCCAGTGCAAAGAGAAAACATTGCAGACGCTTTGCAAACTGTTTAGCACTACTTTCTTATATAAGGTAAAATATGTATCTCACTTCCAGTAATTAACCAGAAGAAATGAAAATGTACAAGAAATTCATTTGAATACATATAGAAACTTCAATTAATGAAAAAATCTGGAAAAAACCATTTGCACACTTGAGTAGCAAACAGATAAATTAGGAAACATGCATAAAACAGAACGATACCCATCATGTATGTGGAGGCAATGACTAACCTCAAAGTTAACTGTGCTTAAAGAAACAAAAAGGAGTTCCTTGTGATTACATCTTTATACAATTTTAGAAACACAAATGAATATAGGGACACCAGTATTATTCTCACTGAATAAAGGATGGACAGGAGTGATTTCATAACGCATCAGAAATTTTGGGGAACAATGCCTGTGTTTATTGCTTTCTCTTTCAGGGAATACACTTAAAGTATCAATGATATACTCTAAATATGTACAACTTATTGCATGTATCTTACAGCTCAATAAAGCTGCTTTAAGATCAGGGGCAACATGCATGTAAATATATAGCATAAAGAAAATTTTAAGATGAGCCATATCCATCTAATTAAAAATAAGCTGTCATGGAACAATCATCTTTAAAAGACCATGTAAGACACCTAGGTATTATTATTTATTACATGTTTTCTATGACTATTTTTATTTTTAATGTCATCAAGAAGGTAGATCCATTTTAAGAAATACTTATTCCTAGACATTCATAATCTTCATGAAATGGAATAATTTGATTCTGTATCAACAGAAAACAGAATTCTGATAAAAGCCAACACATGACACAATAACAAAAGCAGAACACTCAGCAAGGGATGAAGTGTGGATGATTTCCTACAGGTGAATCACTTACCTCTTGTTCACTGCCTGTTTTGAGTTAGGTAATTATTCAACACTAATTTCCCAATGTGTTTTAGAGGTTTCCTGAAATTCAGTGTTCTACTCACCAGCTGTTTTTCTTGTTTCTCTAAGGCTGCTCGATCTCTGATTATGGCCCTCTGTGTGCCCCGCAACTCTCGATTCTGTTCCTTTATTACATCTAGAACCACAAAAGAAACTTGAAGTTATAACTGTAAGAATTTCCTCAATGCCGCTTAAAATACTGGACTAAGGGAATGTAACAAAAAAGGAAACTTTTACTAGATGCTAATTTTTTCTTTCAATTTGATATACTACAAACTAATCAAATATTAAAATATCTATTATAACCATTGATTATACAAAGAATAGAAAGATCTGTTCAAATATGCAGTGCTTAAAAATTTATCTTAGAGAATTATTATACAATTTCACATTGCACATGTAACAACCCCCCCAACCCCAACACACACACACACACACGTAACCTTTATACCTCTCTACTCCAGCACTATATGGATTTCAGAAAAGAACGCACATTATATATTTGATTGAATCCTTTTTTGTATAGTTAAGTCTTATGGTATGAAACACCAGATTTTCAACGAAGCAAATGCAGATTTTAAGTACAAGTTACAGAGTGAGCGACTTACAAAGACTTAGAATATTCTCAAGCTATACATATGACAGAGGATTAATATCCAGAATGCATATGGACCTCAGTAGCCAATAAACAAATAAAATTCTCGACACTAGTTATCAGGGGGATACATATATAAGACAGAAGTGGACTGTGAGTCAGGGTGACTATTAAGGAAAAGGGGAGGGGCCAGTGAGGGTGTGAAGAACTCTCACACACTGCTGGTAGAAATGTAAATCAGCACAGACATCATCAAAAACAGAATTGAAATTTCAAAAAAATTAAAACTTTAGCTACCAAATGATTTAACAGTTCATTTCCAGTTATATAGCCAAAGTAAATGAAATCAGTGTAAGAGAGACATCTGCACTCACATTTTTAATGCAACAATATTCACAGTAGTCAAGAAATGGAAGTAACCTAAGTATCCATTACCTGATGATTTAGAAGGAAAGTGTGGTATGCATTCCTAATGGAATATTATTTACATGAATAAAATTCTGCCATTTGTGACAACCTGGATAGAGCTGGAGTCCTTTGGAACTGACGATCATTAGGTAAAATAAGATGGGTACAGAAAGAAAAGTAGCGCCTGATTGCACTAATACGCAGAATCTAAGAGAGGCTTCCACAGACGCTGAGACTAGTACAGAGGTTTCCAAAGGCTGGGGACTGAAGGAAGGCAGGAAGAGGTGGAGACTGCATTCTGTTATGGTTTGAATGGAAAAGTCCCCAAAGGCTCATTCATGTGTTTGAAGAGTTGTCTCCAGTTAGTGGCACTATTTTAGGAGATTTGGAATCTTTAAGAGATGGGTCTGGCTACAGCAATGGTTCTCAACCTGTGGGTTGTAACCCCTTTGGGGGTTGCACAGACATCCTGCCTATCAGATACTTACATTAAAATTCATAACAGTAGCAATATTACAGTTATGATGTAGCAATGAAATAATTTTATGGTTGGGGTCATCACAACATGAGGAACTATATTAAAGGGTCTCAGTGTTACGAAGGTTGAGACGCACTGGGCTAGAGGAAGAACGCTTAGGGGTCTATTAGGTTATGGTGCAGCATGCTTCTGGTATGAGCTCAGTACCAAAGGGATGTGACCAGCCACTGCACACCCCTGCTATTCCAGTGCCAAGGAACTCCTTCTGCATCCCTTTCCTGCCACACAAACAAAGAGCCAAATATTCCCTTTCTAAGCTGCTCCTTTCAGGTATTTGATGCTTTAATGACACAGTTCTAAGTTAGATTAGATGTGAGCAATAGTTCCGGTGCACCACCACTATAGGTGGTAGTGCACATTTGAAAAGCTAAAGGAAAGAAGTGTGAAGGGTTTTACCATCTGAGTAGATAGACATATTTAACCAAACTTAAACATTACATAATGTAGGTATGTATTGAAATGGCATCTCATTTACAATGTACAATTCTTGTTTATGTATCAGTTAAGAATCAACAAGAATTTTAACAGGACATCAACAAGTTTATCTACTGATAGCTACAGGGTGAGGGATGGACACCAACTCCCTCCCTAGAACTCAGCGGTGGAGGATTCTATCAACTGGACTATCAAGGCTCATCAGGGAGGAAAGCAAGCCAACGTTTCCCACTGGCGACCACACTGTTGTGCTCCCAGGATGGTAAAGTACCCAGAGCAGCTGTAGAAACGTTATCTATGCCCTGTCTTCTACCTAAGAGGCTCTTCATGTCCCTCCCCCCTTTTGATACTCTTCACAATAAAATGATCATAGGAAACAAGGAAGGTACTTCCTTGAGTTCTGAGAGCTGTCCCAGGAAACTATCAGCATGAAGGGCAAGCTGTAGACTATGTGGTCAGAAAGAGTCAGGACCTGGGCACATGACTCCATCTAAAGCAGAGTGGTCTCTGCAGGAGTCCTTATACGACATGTGTGTTCTAAGGCTGCATAATCAGTGTCCACACTAAAATGTTAAGATAGACACTCAGTTGCTGTCTAAGAATTAGAGCCCAGGCTAGATAAGGATATCTTCAATTAAAAAAAAAATTATAATGAAACCCAACAGTTTAATGAAAGATAATTCAATTTTACTTTAATTTTATGTAACTATGCATACATTAACTGACACTGTATATCATAAAAGGAAAAAAATAAAGAAAATTAACTACTGCATATTCCACAGCCTTACAGTTGTTAATAGACCTATTAATATTTAAACAGTGCTAAGCTATAAACTCAGAGCATCTAATGTTACATACTAAAACATAATCATAACACTTTAAAACATATTATGGTAAGTAGGAAAAGACAGTAAAATGTCTTTTCACATGAGGCAACAGCAGCAGTCTATAAAACAAACAAATTACTCCGCCATTTTCTTATGTACTCCATATGTGAAACAAACATTTAATGGTTTGGTCTTCTGGATAATTCAGAATGAATAACATAAAAAGGTTGAGATATTTTTAATGTTTTAAAGGTCAACTTTATTTTTCACTTGACTTACTTCTTAGATCGGATTTCATCCTAAGACACAAGTTCTTTAAGAGTAGAAGATACATATAGTGAGAAAAAAAATCCTGAGATGTCTAAGCTTAATTTCAGGGGTGGAAGACGAAAGAGGGAAAGATGGGGTAGGTTAAGCATCAGCAGTAACGGAAACTGCTTCATATATGTGAATGTGTTAAAATTGTGTGTGTGTGTGTGTGTGTGTATACGCACGCATGTGCACATGTGGAGGCAAAGTCAGCCTCGCTGGTTCTTTGTGAGGCACCATCCACCTTGTCATTTGAGCAGGGTTTCTCCCTCACCTGGGGATCCCTGAAAGAGCTTCCCAGATAGGCAGGCTGGCCAGTGAACCCCGGGAATCTATCTGCCTGGTCTCCTCCTCTCCAGCACTGCCATTACAAGCGCAGCTACCGGTCCGGCTTTTATGTGGGTTCTCGGATCAAATTCCTTTCTTCCCACACTTTACTCCACAGTCCTATGTGTTAACACATGAAGTCCTATCATTAGGCTCCAGGCAGCATGTGTCCTGCCTGCAGCCCCAAGCACTTCAAAGGTAACAATTACTTATCAGAGGATGTACTATATATGAATATACCTGAACTTTACCCAACTCAACACCACCCAATGCAGGGCTCATGTAAACAGTCATGGTTTCCTTCCTTAGATGTTTCAGTTCAAAATACAGCAGCTCTAGGCCTGTGGACAGTGTCCAACTGCTCTCCAGCTTTGCAACAGGAAGTTGCAGAATCCTGTCTCAGGATGTGGTCCTTTTGGGCTAGCTCAATAGCCCTTTTATTTCAGAGATTCCTCAGGCTCAAGAGTTTTGGTTTCAGCTCATATATGGTATGTTTATGTCTGTTTTGCCACAATACCATGTCAATATATTATATCTAGGAGTGATCTTATGATACTCAAAACTTGTGGTATATAAAGGAAAATGTTATCAAGCATATTTAACTTATTACCTTAAGATACGATAAGAGCTATTGTTATTGGGAAGGATGACTGATAGCATTAAAATCTAAACTATGACTGATATCTTTGTACAGTGAAGACATGGATCATTGAAATAACGAGCCATCCCTGAATTTGGGGCTCGGAACAGTAGCTGCTCTTGTAAGCAATCTCTGTAAGGTTATATGCCCTCCCCTTGCCCTTGGCTTCCCTCTGCCTCTTGTGAAGACTGTACCCCTAATCTTTCCTGTATCCTCATTTCTTTTTTTTTTAAATTTTTAAAAAAATTTCTTTCTTTTATTTTAATTTTTTTTTTGGTTTTTCGAGACAGGGTTTCTCTGTGTAGCTTTGTGCCTTTCCTGGAACTCACTCTGTAGCCCAGGCTGGCCTTGAACTCATAGAGATCTGCCTGCCTCTGCCTCCCTAGTGCTGGGATTAAAGGCATGCGCCACCACCGCCCGGCTGTATCCTCATTTCTAAAGAGAAAAACACCTACATGGTTATAAGATATGAAATTATCGTTCTTCAGAGTTCAGTAGACCCCAACACATGTAATGGCCTTTAGATAAAATGGGACTGTAACCCTTCCTTATGCTTTAATGCTATGTATCAGTTAATTTTAACCACAAGAAAAGCTGTATAGCTATTTAAACAAAATACCAGAGGTCACAGTTGCTTGTACTATTCCTGCTACAGATTCAGAAAGTCAAAGAGGAGACCCATACTCTGGTTGAAGACGAGCTCACTCAGTATGCTGCTGATAATCTTCCCCTCTAAGACACCTTTTAAATACTTCCAGATAGGCTTCCCCCTTAAGGCCCCTTTTAAATACTTCCATTCCCCAAGACTGAATTTGGTAACTATTAGCCTCTCCTTCTACCTTCTCAGGGCCAGCTGAAATAACCAGATCCCTTGCTGACTCTCTCCTTCTGAGTACTGTCTCTTGAATGGCAAGCATCCAGATGTAGTCCAGTAGAACGTTTCTATTTTTAACCTGTGCACTTGCAAACTGCAAAAATGTCCAAAGTGTGTAAGTGATACAGTATGCTGCTCCCTGTTACTATTCATTCATTCAGAGGCAGAAAGGGTTGAATGTCACCTAACCCTCTCTCCCAGCCTGGGTCTGGCACGATACTTAACTGTCACCCAGCTCAGCTCCATGTTGGGTAGTAAATGCCAATCTCCACCTTGTTAGGATCTTTTCCTAATGAATTGCAAGTATCTAGACCTGGGTAGCAAGATCACAGCCAGATACAATCAGAAAAGGTCTTTTTGACTTTTTAGGATCCAAATCAGTTGAGTTTATATGTTTAGAAAAATAAGTCCAAAAAATATAAATTTAAAACAAAAGGGTTGCCAGGAGGTGATAGCACACGCCTTTAATCCCAGCACTGGGGAAGCAGACGCAGGGGATCTCTTTGAGTTCAAGGTCAGCCTGGTCTACAGACTGTGTTCCAGCATAGTCAAGGCTACATAGAGAAACCCTGTCTTGAAAAACTAAAAACTAAAAATAAATAAATAAAATGAAATAAAATAAAAAAGTAAAAAACAAAATAAGATAAAAAGGTCTCTCACTATACTTTTCTACTGAGATCTGAAGCCAAGTCCTAACTTGACTTACCGCTCACTTCCAGTACTCTGATCATTTACATATAATTTGCACATCTGCATATAGAACCAAAAAGTGATAATAAACTATAAATAGAATCATACTAATTTGTGACTAAGAGAGAATGAAGTACCCTTTGGGAGGGAAAGGGAAAGGTCTGTTTCAGGCCTAAGGGCAGCTCAGGATTACTGTCAGGAGAGCAGCAGCATATCAAGCCTATCACAGCAGCTGGGACTCTACCTGGTCCCTAGACGGCCATGCTGCGCCATCACACAGCATGCCCTGAGGTCCTCAAGAGCCATAGGGACTTCAGTCTGAAAACAGAATTTTATACTTTTAAATGCATTCCTTTGGGAAAAATCATTTTATTTCAGTAATTTTACTGCTTATCAGTTATCCTAACTAACTATCACATGAGATGAGGGCAAAACCTAAACAATCTGCCCTGGAAAGCTGACTCATGCTTGCTGCTCTTGTAAAGGATGTGGCTTTCACTTCCAGCAGCACAACTGTCTGTAACTCTAGTCCCAGGGGTTCCAATATCCTTTTCTGAGCTCTGTGGGCACCAAGCATGCACATGGTACACATACATACATGCAGGTAAAACACTCATACACATAAAGAAATACAATAAATCTTTAAAAAAAAAAAACCCACAAAATATCCCCCCATTCTGCTTTATTGGAAGACACTCTTTAAGACTTTTTCTGTAAACTGCAGCAGCTAGAATCAGGAGCAAGAGTGGACACCAGGGCAGTGGTACTAGTACTGTCCAAACCAAAGTAATACCTGGGAATAGATGCCCTGAATGTGAGTTCAGCTAAACATTTGGTAGAATTAGACAAGGAATGGAGGGAAAATTGGTTCTGAGTCTGCAGATATACTGTCTTCTAGAGTCAGTGAGAGGAAGAAACCTTGAGAAAGTGGTATAAACTCACAGGCAAAGAATAAAAATGAAGGAAGCATTGGGGGTCAGTTTCTAGAAGGCTCTAAAAACCAGACTGACTCAGGCAGGAGAGAAAAGTGAGGAAGCAAATTAAATATTTCTCAGGCTTTAGGAATAGTGTAAAACAACAGCTTGGAGGGCAGTGTCCACTTAATTACGTTCTAATACCCAGTACCACAAAAGCAGGAATGACTGCAAGATTCAGGACAGGAGACCGCCATGCCAACAGCTTTACTCCAGCCAAGAGAGATACACAACTCAGGTTCACAGGATTGAAGAACGATATGGGAGGAGAATGGGGATGGATGCCATCCAAGCACATGACAGGCATGCATAAAAATATCATAATGAAACCCTATTATTTATAAGATGAATTAACTCAATAAAAGAAATAGGTTGAAGTGAAACAGTAGGACTTGCATGGAAGGAAGAGGTAGACAAAATGGGACAGACAAGCCCTACGGCAGCATAGGAGGCAAATCTTCATTCCATCTACCACAGGTATCAAACATCATCGAAGTCTGAAGAATCCATTCAAGCAAGGTTTTCAAATACCAACTTCTTTAAATGCTCCGTAAAGCTTCTGGGATGAGCATGTGCCAGTAAACCTAGTCTCATTTGTGCTTGTCATGAAGTGGGGGGCAGGGGGGAAATGAAAGGGAAGACACTTCCCTAGAGTGATCTCTTCTGAAAATGCAGAGAACTTCTGTTAAGAAGGGTAAGAAACATCAAAGCCTGGTACTTGATGTTGGTCTAAAACCAGTTAAGAAAAAGTGTATGACAAGCATACTATGCCCTTGAATCCCACATTCAATTCGTTGTTTTTCTTTGGTATGTCAAGAATGTAGGGAAAATAGAGTATAAAATGTGAGACCTACAATATTCAGGGTAATAATCACTAAGGGGACACTTAGCATTCTATGCAAGATCTGAATACTGTACATACCACAATTGCCGTTGCTGTCTTTTATCCTGGAAAGAAGGACATTTTTTCTGAAAGGGATTCAGTTGCTAGAGGTGGTACTTTCCTTCTTAATGGTTCATAAATGTGGGACCACAACAGACTTCTTGGCAGATTTATTCCAACTTAGTCAAAACCCACCAGTTGTGGATAACCAGCACATATGAGTGATCCAAGAAGGCAGAAGCCAAGAAGCTCTGTTCCTCTCTATAAAACATTCTTCAAACTCACTGCAGGGCTCACTGTGAGTAGTGGCACTGATATACACATCAGCAGGTTCAGGGTCTTGGGGAGAGAATCTTTTAGGCTTGTGCTCTCTATACTATAAACTACTAGAGAAATATTTTAATATGGCTGGAGACTGAAACCAATATGGAAGGCAGGAAAGACTAGAATAAGCCCTCTTTGGTAGTACAAAAGAAGTTTAGTTCCAGTGAAGGATGGTAGGGATGCAGATGTCAAGATGTAGGAACAGAAGTGATGTATTTCTTCTGCAGTTTGCATGAGGGAAGGCTTCCTGAAGGACAAAACTGGAGGAAAAGAAAAGAGAATTCTCCGTTCATGGGAATCCTAAGTAAAAATATGTCAGGGTGAAAAAGACCGATTTTCAGTATACAGATGAATAGAAGAACATTACTGAAGGATAATAAGACTGGGACATGGCAAAAATGAAAGCATGTCACAACAAGGCAAGGTGGGTATTACTGAAAGAGCTTGTTGGGTACCAGAGATTCATGGAAAAGTGTACTCTGAGGAGCAGCAGCCTTGAGTTGCCATAGAACAACCACACAATCAAGTTTGCAGATAAAGGATGTAAAGAGCTGAGGAAACTAAACAGAAGGCTGCTGTGCTGAAGCGCAAGATAAGGAGGATGAGAATCAGAACAGGGAGCTGCAGACACACACAGGAACATGTCAAATATCCAAGGGGCAAAGGGGGAAGACCTGAAATTAGTGACTCAGTAATCATGTGAAGGAAGGAGGTGAAATCAGCATTACCCACACTGGAAGACTGGGCCCTGGAAGGAGAGAATTTTAAGAGAGAGTTAAGTTCCTCCGGGTTCTCTGATTTCTGTTGCTTTAGAAAACTATATGCAGACAGTCAGCAAATTAGTGGATATAATGGTTTTAAACAAAAATAAAAATTTTTTTAGATATAATCGCATGTAAATTATAAGTAACGTGAAAAACAGATGGTATAGTGAAAGATTATACAATGGTAGCCCAAGACAGACCCTAACATTTGAGGGATAGTTTTAAAAAAGAAAAACTCAACCAAACACAAAAACCCAGGGTAAAGGAAAGTTCAAAGAATGTTTGGAACTGGAAAGCTGACTCTGCAGTGGAGGACCCAAGTTCAGTTCCCAGCACCCATGTTGCACAGCACCTATAATTCCAGGTCCAGAGGATCCAATGCCCTCTTCTGGTCTCTGCAGGTACCTGCAAATGTGGCATTTACACACATGGGCATGTGCGCGTGCGCGCACACACACATACACACACACACAGGCACAAATATAAATAAGTCTTTTTTTTTTTTTTTAAAGTATTGGGTCCTAAAAGCCAAAAGTAAGCATTTTGAGGAAGAGATTATAAAGATCAAACATTAAGCATAGGCCTCAGAGATAATCATTAAAAATGGCTCTTTATTGTGATCAACGATGCCCTAAGCAAGAGTTGTGACACGTCATGATACACAGTACGATGCTGAGAACGGAGGAGGGAGGCACTCCTGAGGAGTAAGCTGAGCAGATGCATCACTTCTTCAAGAGGCCGACATGAAGGCCAGGAGATTCTTAGAAAATGCTAAGGTACAGGGACCTTCAAAAAAGTGAAGTCCCCAAGATGGAAATTAAGCTTTTATTACTAATTCAAAGAGAACAGTCCGGTTTATAGGCAAAAGCGAAAAACAAGTGGACAACGTCATAAAATTAACAAGGTCATCGTCTGCATGCCACGTGGTTAATTGCTAAGAAAAACCAGGCAGTGATTACACTTACAAGGGTGAGCTCCTACTTCTGCTACTGAGTAAGTACATCTTCGATCCTGGGCAGCTTACTCAGGCCCTCTGCACCCAGTTTCCCCATCAAGACAAAGGCGGTGACAGCCGAGCTTCTACCTGAGGCTTCATGAGACTCGAACAAGCACAGCACACACACTCCTCCTAGCACAGCACTGGTTTATATGAAGATCGGAAACTGTCTTCACTGAAAATCTCATGTAAAAATAACAGTGTTTCAATAACTTCAGCAGTTACCTGTTTCAGCTGGGCATGGTGATGTATGCCTGTCATTCCCCCATGGGGGAAGCTGAGACAGTGGGTCACCAGGGCAAGCTGGGCTACAATGTGAGACCTTATCTCAAGCCAGGAAAACAAAACAGAATGGCACTGTGTTTCCCAGTTTCGGGATCAAACCCACTGCCTTGTTCACTCCCTCTCTTGCTAGCTCCACCCCTACCCCAGCACTTCAGTTGTTCAAAGGCAGGAATAGTTACCCAGTTATGATAAGTCCTAATGGAATGCTGGCCTAACAGGTTCATAATTCTCTTCAGTAAATAGGTTACTATTTGTCCACACAGACGTAAAGACACTGATGATAAACAGATTACAAACAGCATATGTTCATATAATACAACTCAGAAAGTAGAAATCAAGTGCTCAATTGTAATTTCAAATCGGAAGGAATCCTTCTCTTCAGTGGCATTGAGATACACCTCTCATTAATTTCTGTAACCAAGTGTACACGGCAGAGACTTGTTCATCTTTGTGTCAAAATGAATTAAACATAACTCTGAATAGTAATGTGTTGTAATGTTGTCTCCCTTTTTAATTTACATGTGCAGTGGTCTTTAATGATATAGTATATAATTCTTCCAGCCAATCCAGAGACGAAAAGATTCAATTATTCCACAGATCCATAACCAGCTACCTATTTCCCTTATATATCAGAATTTCATTACTATGAGAACAGATACAAAGTCAGTATACAGTAAAATGGTATGATCGATAATGTTGCCCAGGGAACTGAGAGCAATGCATAGAAATACATTAAATTTCATTACATAGTGTCTCATTACTGAGAGGAGTGCTGTCACCTTTCATACAAACAAGAGCCCTGTCCTTTAATTTAGCAGGGAAAACAAACATCCGTAAAGCTCTAAAGTAAAATGACGAAAATGTAAACCCACAATTAAGGCATGAGTAAATGAATTGAATTAATATGCTAATTTAAGAAAATGTCAAGTCTGCAAATTGGTACATGGAGTAAATGTACACAGGATCCAAATTTACATTCAGAAATGTCACATACAGACTTTTAACTTAGTGGTATTGTACCTAGCAAAGTCCTTAGGACTTTTTCCCTAAAAATCTGTTTAGAAAAAAAAAAA
>CABHPR010114352.1:0-11358 GCA_902168415.1 Peromyscus melanophrys | reverse complement strand
TGGTCTGCTGGCATCTTGCTGCTTCTTGGGTGGTGGTTGGCATCTCTCTCTACTCTCCTTTCTCCTTTGACTATCTCTATTGGATTTTCTGGCCTGGCTCCATCCTGCCCTGCCATAGGCCAATGCAGCTTTATTTATCAACCAATCAGAGCAACACATATTCTCAGCGTACAGAAAGACATCCCACAGCATGATTCATTTGAGTACTTACTTTCCTGTTTTCTAAGAGATATGGTGAAGCTTTCAATTATAGTTACGCCTTTGTTTTTCCTCTAAGTTATAAATTAAAAAAATATTTATGACTGGTGGTGCACACCTCTAATCCCAGCACTCAGAGGCAGAAGCAGGTGGATCTCTGAGTTTGAGGCTAGCCTGGTCTTACAGAGTGAGTTCTAGGACAGCCAGGAGTACAGAGAAACCCTGTCTTGAAAAAGTAAAAACAACATATTGTGTATGTTGTTTTTGTTTATACATATATACGTATAATATATATGTTGTTTTGTGTGTGTGTATATATATATATGTATGTATGTATGTATGATTTTATTCGTTTGAGTGCCTGTATGTGTGTGCATGCACACACCTGTGTGTCAGGTGTCCTTTATTGCTCTCCATATATTCTTTTGTGGCAGTGTTCTTCCCTGATCCTGGGCCTCCTTTTTACTCTGCTAGGAAGGTCAGCAAAACTAAACTGTCGTTTTGTCTCCATCCACCTTGGGGCTTCAGTTATAGGCATGCACCAGGACGCCTTACTTTATGTGGGTGATGGGATCTAAACTCTGATCTCCAAGATTGCTCGGTGTACTGGCTGGTTTTGTGTGTCAACTTGACATAAGTTAGTCATTGGAGAGGAAGGAGCCTCAGTTGAGGAAATGCATCTGTGAGATCCAGCTGTAAGGCATTTTTCAATTAGTGATTATTGGGGGAGGGCCCAGCCTATGGTGGGTGGTGACACCCCTGGGATAGTGGTCCTGGGTTCTATAAGAAAGCAGGCTGAGCAAGCTATACAGAACAAACTAGTAAGCAGCATTTTGCTATGGCTTCTGCATCAGCTCCTGCCTCCAGGTTCCATCCCTGCTTGAGTTCCTGTCCTGACTTCCTTCAGTGGTGAACAGCAATGTGGAAGTATAAGCCAAATAAATTCTTTCCTCCCCAACTTGCTGTTTGGTCATGGTGTTTGGTTGCAGCAAACCTAACTAGAAACACTAAGACACTCAGCAAGTGCTCTTAACTGCTGAGCTGCCTTTCCAGCCTCTTTGATCAGTTTTCACCAGAAGTGTTTGATGTTTGTTATAGCTGAACATATTTGGGATTCTTATGTCCAGTTAGTGAATTGAATGCTTTAATGTATACTTTTTTAGTTTGAGTAGTATTTTTCATTTTACTTTGTCTGATTTATATATTATTTTGATTAATGTTTACAACCCTTTTCCTACTCTGCTGCCTTATTCTGAGCAGGATATAATTTAAAAATGGTAATTTGTGCACTGTTTTCATCTTTGTATGTTTTGTTGCTTATGTATTCTCCAGTGTGGCCCAAAATTCTATGATTTTTATGTGGAAGCACAAGGGACAAGCATTTAAGTACTCATCACATAAATGGAAACATTTTTGCATTATTGTTTTACTTTCTTAGATAGAATTTTGATTGTAATTTCTCACATATATTTACATCAGAGTGTTAAAATGGTGTTTTACATTGTTTCAATCAGAATATAATCTAAATTAAATTTAAATTTTTTGTAATGAATTTTTTGACAGACTGTCAAGCAGCATGTCTTAAAACTGATTAGTATTTTAATACTTTTATTGTCTTCAAATTTTAATGTAAATTGAAACTACTTCCTTAATTTATGTCCAACAGCTTATTGCCAGCATGGGAGCTCTGTTATAACTTACAACATTCCAAAGCAGAACATTTTATTCACTGGCATGAGCTGGCACAGTGGGCAGGATTATTGTAATTCATTTGGGTAAATGAATTGAAGCCTTGGAAGTTAATGTACAATAATATTCTGTCAGTTTTTTTTTTATAATTCTTTAATGATAAAATCTGGGTTTAGAATTTCAGCATCTTAATGTCTATTGTCTTTATTCCATTCTAATTATTAATTTTGATCTTCTTTTCAGTTAAAGTCCATGTATTATCTTTAAAGGGTTGTGTTTTGTTTGCTACTCATTTAGAATTACAATCTCATTTAAAATTATTCCTTTATGCTAATTACTAATTATTTGGTTTTGCAGACTTATAGTCTACATGTAAATGTATCTTAAACAGTGGAGAAATTATTTTCCTAACTGAAGTTTTTGAACAGATTTTCTCCTAAAATGTATTTATAATTTTAAGAATTATTTTAGGAAAATCAAGAGAATGTGCCATATACCTACTATGACTAAAATATAGTGGCTAAAATTTTAAGTTACTCTTTAACATATATCACATTTATTATTAGTAGTATCTTTGAAAATCACCAAAAGATGTTTGTAATAGTGCTCAGAATATAAAACTAAGCTATTGCCAACTAGCAGCCTATTAAACACTAAGTGTTTGGAAAATCATACAATATTCTGGCAAAAATGAGTATTTGTAGAAACTGTGTGTGTGTGTGTGTGTGTGTGTGTGTGTGTGTGTGTGTGTGTAAAATAAACGTGTAAAGAGACGGTAAAATTCTAAAATCACTACTCTGTTAGTGACTGTACTAGGTGACCCCCTTCTATTTTCCTTTTAGTGTATTCTGTTTTCTAGATGAGATAGCGATGTGAAAAGTGCCTAAGATTTATGTTTCTGTTCGTTCTTCTTTCATCAATTGCTACAAAGTCATAAATTCAGCATTATTTTATTTTTACTCATCTGACTTTTGATCGTCCTCCTTTTTTAGTGATTAAAATAAATACATTGGAATATGATTTTTTTTAGCCCTTTAAAATCCTCTAAATGACGTTCTGAAGATTATTAATGTAAGTAGTTTATTAAAGTATATGCTATTGTTTTTAGGTAAAAATGCAGTAATTTTAAAGATCTCTGTTATTACGCCTCCCCTTCCCAGCTTCTACTTGCACCCCCTGCCCGTTGTTACTGCTTTTCTGTTGATCTGAATTCCATTTCAAGTTTCTGCGTGATGTTGAAGGAGCATCTGTCAAGTGTATGGAGAGTTCTTATAGAAAGGGTGCAGCTTTCAGACCTTATTCCTTTGTCTCCTGAGAGCTTCCCTGCTGGTTCTGAGAATTCTCCTGGTTCATAGACACCATGCTGCTGCTGTGGTTCCCTCTGCTTTTGCATGAGTGATGTGGTGTTCACACAGGTATTCAAATCTCTGGTGCTGCCTTGTAGTCTTTTCCTAATTTTTGTAGAAGGTGTTCTGTTTGTAGGTCTGGCCCTTTTGTCTTAACCACATTCAATTTAGTCAGTTTAATTTGTTGGCCTCTCCAACCTTGAGACAATGTCATTGCCACCAGCAAAGTTCATGCTCAAGAATAGAACAGAATATTTCTTTTTTTTTTTTTCCAAAGCAACAAAACAAGAACAACAACAAAAAATCCAGAGTAATTCACATCATTTCAAGTTTCACAGTTTTCTATTGACCCCCATTCACAGTTATCCTTGGCCACATGTGGCCTGTGGGTCTGGGTTCAATACACCTGTAAGTGTTATACTTTTGGAAGTTAGGTACAGCTAAATGTTCTTCATTGTTTGAAAGTCTTGTGATTATAGATGTTGGCTGCTTCTGTTGGTTGTAAGAGAAAACGCTGTCTTTTTTTTTTTTTTTTGCTTATAAGAGAAAAAGTTGCCCTCCCCCCTTTTCTTCCTATAAGAGAAAAAGGTGCCAGTATTTCTTGTTTTAGGAGATTTTACTGATTTTTGAAATCTAGAATTTTATTTTTGATTTTCTAAAATGGAAAAGGAAGTGATTTGATAAAAGCAACTGACTTAAAAAATGACAAACCAGCCAGGTGGAGGTGCACACCTTTAATCCCAGCACTCGGGAGGCAGAGGCAGGTGGCTCTCTGGGTTTGAGGCCAGCCTGGTCTACAGAGTGAGTTCCGGGAGAGCAAAATCCAAAACAAAAAAATGATAAACCAATATCTAAATACTCATTTTATGATTACATAGGAATCATTTTTAAATTTGTTCTGGGAAGTGACTGGGTTTAGTTCACCTAACACACAACTTGTGGATTATTTAAAATTTGTTGTGTAAGAGAAGCTGGAAGTGTCTTTGAGTGTACCCGGTAGTGTGATCTAGACAGCTTACAAGGCATGCGCCTCAGTTTTCCTTATTATTATGACAGCTGTAAGGAAGATCCACAAAGTAGTGGCTTAACACAACACAAATTTGCTGTCTTAAAATTTGGAGAGGGGTGTCAGGATTCTGAATTAGTTGCCCTAGACTAAAATGAAGGCGTTGGTAGCACTTTGTTGTTTTCTAAAATAACCTATTCCTGTTTTCTTGCCTATTCCTGTTTCTTAGACTACTTGATAACCACATGAAATGGTCTGTTTTTTCCAGAGTGGTCGTTTAACATAACCTCTTTTTCTATTCAGTTCTTTGAACCTTTTTTTCAGTATAGTTAATTATTTCATCTAATCAGTAGGGGAGCAGAACGAAGACGTTTCGTAACACTTGTCTGTTCCTATAGAGTGTGTGCACATGTGGCCACATGTGCCGTACTTCACAAGAGGAGGTCAGAGGACAACTTGCGCAGAAGTCAGTTCTCTCCTTCCACCATGTGGTTCTGGAGAGAGAATTTAGATCAATAGGCTTGGAGGCAAGTTGCCTTACCCACTGAGCCATCCTGCAGCTGGACTGCTAGTTTTATGTAAACTTGGCACAAGCTGGAGTCATTTGGGAAAAGGGAACCTCAACTGAGATTGACCCATGGGTAAGCCTGTGGTGCATTTTCTTAATTAGTGATTAATATGAGAGGACCCAGGCTTTTGGGTGGGGCCACCCCTGGCAGACGGTCCTGGAGTATGTGAGAGAGCAGGGTGACCCAGTAAGCAGCACTCCTACATGGTCTCTGCATCAGCTCCTGCCTCCACTTCTTGCCCTGACTTCCCTGGATGATAGACTACAAACTATAAGATGAAATAAACACTGTCTTCCCAAAGTTGCTTTTGGCCATGGTGTTTTATTACAGCAACAGAAACCTTGAGACACAGGCCCATGGCTTGTTGTTTCATAACAACTCTCTTGAGAGAACCAAAGAAGTCCATTCTTTCAGAGGGCATTGTTCTCAGTGATCCGATTACATCCCACTAGGCTCTGCCCAGTAAAGGTTCCACATCACTTTCCAACACTGTTTTACTGAGAACCAATTCTCTAGCTCACGAGCCATTAGAGGCACGCTTCAATCACAGCAGAGAGCATAGGCTTGTGGTGCCACCACTGCAGAATTTCCAGCTGTTGCAAGAATTGAAGAGTAGGAGCTCACTGAATGCCTTGAAGGGTGAGTCCTGAAACTGATTTTTATTACTTCTGCCCACAATGGCCACAACTTAGGTGGCCTAAATATAGTTAAGTAGGCATGGGAATGGCTGTGGTTCTAATGCAGCCAGCCTTTGAGTAAATGATGGTTAGATTTCATCATGGTGGTGCTGATTCTTTGATTGTCAACTCATGAGGTTTAGAATCACCCTGAAAACACTCCTTTGGACATGTAGATAAGGATAGTTCCAGAAAGGTTTAACTAAGGGAAGATCCACCCTGAACATGGACAGTACTATCCTATGCTCTGGGGTGCTGGACTGAATAAAAGGAGAAAACCAACAGAGCACGAGCATCCGTTCTTCATGCAGCTTCCTGACTGTGGATGCAGTGTGACCACCCATCTCATGCTTCTTGCACCGTGCTTTAGCCTCTCTGATGGACTGTATCTTCTCAAACTGCATGATAAGCTTTCTCTTTTAAAAGTTGCTCTTTGTTAGTGTTTGGTCACAGCAATGTGGGAGGAATGTAGAAGGGGTTGGAGCTTGGGTTTAAGAAATTCTAGAAGGCTGTAAGCAGCCCTTAATGAGCCATTGTGGTGGGAGTTTAGGAGACCAGAATGCCAAGAGCAATGTGGATGGTGATGGCTGGGCTCATGAAGTTTCAGAGGGGTGCAAAGCCTCTGTCCTTCTGGAACGGGGACAGTCTGGCAAAGAAGCTGTCTGCGTTCTGCCAGTATCCTGAGGATTGGAGTGAGACTGCATTTCAAAAATCATGCAACAGTTATATATTTGGCAGAGGAAATTTCAAGACAAAACGGTGTTATGGGGAGACTTGCTCCCCTGAATTCGTTCTGATCCCAACCATGGCAGCTGTCTTGGTTCTCGTGCTCCGGAGGGAAAGAATTCTCATCAGGGCCTAGGTTGAACAGGCAGTCTGAAGTTTTTTTTAGCAAGTGAAGACGAAGGTGAATGTAGAGCCTCCAGTGTGAGAGCAGAGGGAACTGAGCCGCAACAGCAAGGCTGGCCTTCAGAATCTTGGTCCACCAGTCCCCTCCCCTTGCCCACCCCTGGAACAGTTTACAGTGGTCTTTTCCCTGGAATACACAAGGATTTCTTAGAAGTTGTGCTTATCCACAAATCAGTGTTGCTCCAATCAGCCACATTAGAAGCAGAAGTATGTAAAAAAATATGTACAACTATGCACAAAGTTGAGAAATTCATGGGGCAAGGGTAGTGGTGCCCCATGAGAGCTCTTTAGGAGCCTGCTGGTACCAGCTGAGACTGGCTTCCCCTCCCCCTCCCCAACAGGGCCAGATCCTTCCTCTTATCTAGTTTAGTTTGGCTTTCCTATAATCCATCATAAGTCCTCTTATATTTAGTATTCCTGACCTCTCTGTTTTAACCCTAATGGTAATATTCAGGCTGTGTTTTTTAAATTAATCCATTAATTCATTTTAATCATGTGTATGTATCTGTGAGTGGGTCCCTGTAGCAGGCAGAGGTGTTAGATCCACTGGAGCTGGAGGTACAGGTGGTTGTGAGTTGCCATGTGAGTGCTGGGAACTGAACTCTGGTACTCTTAAAGAGCAATGCATGCCCTTAACTGCAAAGCCATCTCTCTAGTCCCTCAGGCTGTGTCTTGGTTACTGCTCACTGTTCTTACTTAAGTCTACAGTGAGGGAAAGAGAGGAGAGACTAAAGAACAGAAAGAAAGAGAAATAAGAGGTTTGGTGAGGAATGTAGTATGAGGTAATTAAATATGCAATAGGCAAGTGTGGATGCAGAATGCTGTATTGTTAATGTTGTCAGCACCAAAGAGAAACTTAGCGTACTGGCCTGGGGCAGTAGGCAAAGATACCCCTGAAGGCACGACCCTACCTACTGAAAACACAAATTCATTTAAAAGCAGCAGGCCTGAATTTATTATGGTGCTGAAGGAGTTTCCTGCACAAAGTCAACGGTCTAGGAAATTATTTTCTCAGATGTAGGCACCAAGGCATTGTGGCCATTGCAGTTTTGGCCCAGGGGACCAAGCTAATGTATTTTGAGCTGACAGCTGAACTCAGCAGAGTGAGGGATTCTGACAACTTGCACCATGGTTCATGAAAGCTGCTGAGGCCAGGCAGTGTGTGGCAGGCAGTATTGGATTCTTTGCAAGAGGTCTTGAGAGGGAATTGGGTTAAGCGGTAAAGGTAAAGCTTTAGTTGTAGTAGAGACCTCAGGATGTTAGAGATGCCACATCCCCATTGAGAAAAAGCTTCAGCAGTGGAATAAGGCTGATTCTCTAGAGGGTGTGAATGCTGCAAGCTGGAAAGGCAGGGCTGCCCAAGCCCATAGGAGTTTAGATGATTTCCTTAGAGTCTCAGATGCCAGATCCATTGCTTCAGTGTGCTTGCACTGCTAGGTATGGGTCTTGCTCTGGTCTCATCTCCCTTTGCTATGCTCCCATTCTTACCTTTCTGAATGGGAATGTTTTCTCACTACCACTGTGTATGTGTGTGTGTGTGTGTGTGTGTGTGTGTGTGTGTGTGTGTTTCTGTGTGTGTGGGTAGGTACATATCAGTGCAGAACCTGTGGAGGCCAGGGCTGTTGGATCATTCAGGAGCTGGAATTACAGGCAGCCCTGGGTTGCCCAGTGTGGGTGCTGGGAACTGAACTAGGTCCTCTGCAAGAGAAGTGCATGCTCTAACTGCCGAGTCGTCTCTTAAACCGTATTTTAAAACGCTGGTCTCTTTGTTCTATAGTGCCACTTTGCACTGTGGAACCAGCAGTTCTTGGAAACACATTCATGGATTTCAAATTTTTGAAATAATTAACTTAAAAGTGATATGAATTATTTTCTGAATTTTAAATCAGTAAAATGACGTGTGGTAGATGTTATTAAATGTTTTCAAAATATGATTAATGAAGGGTAACATATGAAACATATTTCTGATTTTTCCAAGGGCCAGGATTAGAGGATGTTGCCCTTGGTGACTGTTATCTGCTCTCACCGATCATGAGGCCTAATGATTTGCCTACATTTAAGTTGAACACAACTGACATTTTGTAATCTATGACCATGATGCATGTTATTATCTTTTCTTTAGGTTTCCTTTGATATGTCTCAATAAAGTCATATTAGTTGCTGCAAGGGAATTTGTTTTGTTGTAATGACAAAGTGTATAAATGTTGGAAAAAGTGTAAATAGCCAAGAGGTTTTTTTAATTTATTCTACTATTGTTATCAGATTATTGTCCCTTTGGAATGCATAGATTATTCCAGATTACTGCATGTTGCATTTTATCAGATGGTATACTTCTCTGCACAGAATTCCTCCGTACTTTGATTTTCTTTTCAATGTCAGTGTAATAGACTTTTTTACATATTTTAAATATTTAATATTTCTTTTTAAATATTAAGTCTAATGTGGGACGAATATAGCTTGGCCACAGTTTATTACTTGTCCCGTATTACTGGCTTTTCTTGCCATTATTTTGTGAATGATTTTTGCACTTGTGTGTAGCATGAATCTTAAAAGTTCTTATTAATAGAAACAAACCTGGAGCCAGGTATCGGGGTAAACCCTGGAAGATCAGAGAAGCAGAACAAGCCACAGCTTCCTCACCTCACCAATTCTTCAGCTGATCCTGTTTCCTCAGACTGGATGCTTCTGTGTCCTCATCCTAATGAATCTAAGCTGAATTGCTCCTAAATGCCTTAAAGCTTAACCAGCCTAGTTCCTGGTTTTCATGCCTTACATTACCTTTCTGCTTCCTGCCATCACTTCCTGGGATTAAAGGCGGGTGTCACCATGCCTGACTGTTTCCAGTGTGACTTTGAACTCACAGAGATCCAAATGGATCTCTGCCTCCCAAGTGATAGGATTAAAAGCGTGTGTGCCACCATTTTCTGGCCTCTATGTCTATTTAGTGGCTGTTCTGTCCTCTGACCCCAGATAAGTTTATTAGGATGCACAGTATATTGGGGGACATAATATATCACTACACTTGTGCTTGTTAGATATTCTCTTCTAATTCAAATTTCATGTACTATTATAGTCACCATCCAAGTTTTTTTTGTCCTTGTAAAGATTTTGCTGTTGATTTTTAGCTTAGAAACTTTTAGGCAAAGGGCTGCAGAGATGGTTCAGCAGTTAAGAACATGTACTCTTGCTGAAGACCTGAGTTCAGTTCCTAGCACCTACATCAGGCGGCTTACAACTGCCAGCAACTCCAGTTCCAGGGGATCTGATGCCCTCTTCTGGCCTCTACAGGCACTGTACTCACATGCACAAACACTACACACACACACACACACACACACACACACACAATTTAAAATTAAAATAAAATCTTTAAACAAAGAAATTATTTTTAGGTAAGATGGAAATAATTCCACATAAAGTTGGAGTAATAATCCTTGTAATATACTTCTTCCTGGGCATATTTTCTACTTCTGATGAATTTCTTTGAAGGATATATGATTATTCAAGTTTTCTGTATCTACCGAGTGATTTTTTTGTATATTATTTTTCCTAAAGATTTATCTATTGTATATAAAATTTCAAATACATTGTCATAAATAAAGTTAATATTTTTATAATTCTTCATATTGTTTTGTTTGTGACTGTTCTTTTTGACCATTTTTTTTTAATCTCAGTTCATCAGTGTCTTCAAAAGAGTCAAATTTTGACTTTGTTAATCTTAGTGGTGTATTAATTAATTAATTCATTCATTCATTCATTTGAGAGAGATTCTTACTTTTGCATTCCAGCTGGTGTGGGATGTAAATTGTTTGCCTCGGGTAGTACTTTAGTTATATTTCACATGTATCCCTTTGTGGAACCTCTTATTTTAAAATGTGTGCTGTGAATTTTGGAATACAGTCCTATGAATTGTAAAGAATTAAAAATCCATGTAGACACCTCTACAGTCGGAACACAGTGAGTCCACCACCCCAAGTTATCCCCTGGTGCTATCCTTTCTACTCAGATCCTCCTAGTGCCCATGGTTTCTAAGTACTGATCTGTTGCCTAGTACTGTAGTTACAATACTGTAGTTGTCCCATTAACAAGAAAGTTGTGTAAATGAAGTTGTTAAGTGTGTAGTTTTTTTTTGCTGACTACTTTTGCTGAACTTGATGTTTTGAAAATCATTTATCACATGAATCAATAGTTAAGTCCATTTTATTGATGGGTATTGTGCCATATGCCTATACTGTAGGTTTTTTAGTCATTCAATCAGTGAGAACACTAGAGTTTCGAGGTTTTTATTGAGTATTTTTATGTTGACTTAAGTTTCTCATTTCTAGGGTTGATCCTCAGCACTAGACTTTCTAGGTCATATGCCAACTGTATCCTGTACATTTTAAGCCACCAAACCATTTTGTAGACTGGCTATTCTGCTTTGTATTCCCACAATCAGTGCATGGGAATTCTAGCTGTGTAAAGCCAGATCCACTGCCTTTCTGTCTCTCATTAGAAAAAGAGCAGACTTCTGAGGGATAACAACAAAATATAATAAAACAAAATAGAAGATGAAACAAAAAATACCTCAAAGTTGAACAAGACAAACCAACAGAAGGAAAAATGGCCAAGAGAATCCGCAAGAATCAGAGACCCACTTCCCATACTCAGGAGTCCCATAAAACAATAATTTGGAAACCATAATATATACATAGAGAACCTGGTGCAGACCTGTGCAGGCCCTGCGCAGACTGTATCAGTCTCTGTGAGTTCATATGAGCTCTGGTAATGTTGATATAGAGGGCCTTGTTTTCTTGGTGTCCTCTATCCCATCTGTCTCTTACACTCTTTCATCACCTCTTCTGTGGTGTTCCCTTAGTTTTCAAAAGAGGGATTTGATGGAGACATCCCATTAAGGGTTGAGTGTTCAAAGGTCTCTCACTCTTGATTAATGTTTGGCTGTAGGTCTCTGTATTTGTTCCCAT